>JAPYYS010000749.1:0-42222 GCA_030522525.1 Campopleginae sp. 14b | reverse complement strand
GTACGCAAAAATCCCCCAAACCGATGAGGATGAATCCTCCACAGGAATACAGTCCAAAATTTCAATTTCCCCAGAATTTTCAGGTTCACGTAAAAAAAAAAAAATGAAAAAAAAAGACAAATAAAAATGTATCCATTAAAAAAAATGTCTCGTACGCAAAATCCCACAAACCGATGAATGAATCCTCCACAGGAAAAAAGCCCACGGAGAGAAAACGATCCTCTAAATTTTACCGATTCTACATTTTTTAATAAAATCTTCACCAAATAAATAAAAAAAAATGAAATTTTCCTTTTTTACTCACGAGCACAAAAGTTTGATTCTTCGTACTCGGCTGCGGTCTCTGATTTTATTATTATTTTTTTTAAATCGCTGTCATTGTTGAAAAAAAAAAAAAAATGTGAATTTTCGAAAATCTCGTCAAAGTTTGAGCCTTGAAAAGATTCATAATGCGTGAGATAAATTTGACAAATAGTAAACGGTCATTAGAGCTGAGGGTGCGGCGGCTGTTCTTCCTATCGTTAGTTCCAAGTTCCTTTAGTACCAAGTACGTCGAACAAAAGCTTACGAGCTTTCGAGCGTTCATGACTCTTTCCTGCTGGTTCTTTCTCCTTTGGCGTTTACATTCTTTTTTTTTTTTTACGTATTTTCTTGGTTTTTTTTTTTTTTTTTTTTAAGTGCCTCACGAGAATGATGGCTCGGTTTTCCGTTACTGAACGAGAAGAACTCCGTTGAGAGATCGTGAGAGGGTTTCTCGGGGATGTTCCTGTCGAGGATGCCGCGAGCAGCATTTTAATCGTGGGAAAAGCTGCGGCTCGTTGAGAAGGGAACACACACCGCATGGCCGTGCTCCGGAAGTTCTCGTGATCGATACCGGAGATCCTATTTACCTCTTTCCGATCGCAATTTTCTACGTTCCGAGAATTTCGAATGAATCGCGTGAGCCATATGGCGAATAAATAAGTGGGCTCAGGTTATTGAGCGCAAATTTATGTCGATATGGTAAACTGGCCGATCCGTATATTTTCAATAGCCGAAACATTAAAAATCCAATAATACATTTCTCTCGATTTTTCTTGGAAAAAAAAAAAAAAAAAAAAAAAAAAAAATTGAAAAAAAAAAACAAAAAAAAATTGTCATTGCCAGGCTAATCGATTCGAAATTTTCCTCACACGTGCGCCTTCGAATTTCGATCACCTGCTCGTCCCTTGGAATTAGCAGAAGCTCCAACTTCCGCGATGAGCCGAATCCCCTGAGGATCGCAGTCGAGCGATAATCGGACTTTACCCGCCAAGTTTTTCGAGCATGAATCCCACCGATTGCCGCCCGAATGTTAAGCGAGTTATTCAGGAACGAACTCTCTTGCTCCGTGTGTCCATTGACCAGGGAGACTAACAGGCTTGATAAGCTCTGGAATATAAAGATATGAAAATATTGTGAAACGACGTAACCGATGGTAAGCCGAGCGGAATACTAGACGCGAGGGCGGTGGCTTTTATGGCAACATCACAGAGCTTGCCCACATGACTCATCCGTTCGTTTCCTTTTTCTGCGAACGAATATCGCAGCCGGTTGTGTACGCCCCGACCATTCGAGTTTATAAAGGTATGTGCGATATTCTCCGGGTTGTTACGAGACAACGACGCTCGATGATGCTCTCGTCGTCAAGTCACTGAGCACCGATTCAAAACCAGAGCTCACATAGCCCACTGCACATACTCGGCCATCTCGTTCAACTCTCCATGCATGGAAACAGGTGCATTGCATTCGTTTCCCATTTACATACAACCCCGAGCGAGTCATGTAACTACGGATGTCGGAACACCTGTCTCTGTCCGGAGCCACAAACCTTTTGTTTCCCCTCAAAATAAACAAAGCGCTGAACAAAAACAAAAAAAAATTAAAACAAAATAAAAATTTCGTTCATTGCGCCCGAGCAGATTGAGAGATTTCAAAAGCAAACATTTTTCTTGCCAATATTCCGAGTGCGAAATCGATGAATCCGTAATTATCGATTTTTCAAAAAAAACTCAGCTTTATTTTTTAAATATTTATTTTTATGGAACTGACGAACGTGCGAATTTTTTTTCCAACGATCTCGATAAATTAACCACGAAATTTGGAAACATAAGTGATCGTGGTCAACGTCTAGGCCGACAAATCCTTGCCACGATTGTATTTTAAAACTTGATCAAGTTTACAGAGATGGCACTTATTTCTGAGCGAATTTCTTGCCAATATTTCGAGCGCGAAATCGAGCGATTTATCATTTTCGATTTTTCAAAAAAAAACTTGGACCTCAATTTTTAAATATTTATTTTTATCCAACTCACAAACGTGCGAATGTTTTTTCCAACGATCTCGATAAATTAACCACGAAATTTGGAAAGTTAAGTGATCGTCGTCAACGTCCAGACCGACAAATTCTTTTCATGGTTTTTTTACATTCAAAAACTTGATCAAGTTCACTGAGATGGCACTTATTCCTAAGAGAATTTCTTGCTCATGGTTATACAAGCCATTATAATATATACGTTTTAGGCGAAAAGTTGGGACGGACTAAGTGGTGAAGCCCGCAGGCATCAATATTGGTTGTGTACATTCTCTGCTTACGTCGGGTACACAGGCAGATTCGTAAGAGGTTGAGAGTGACGTACGAATATAAAATATGTTGTGGATATATATATATATATGATTATATAATGTGTTGGGTAGATGGTATATGGTTAAAGGAGAAATGCTTTTGCGATGACGTTCGGTAACAGAATATACGTCTACAAAGTGGAGTGTATACTCACGAGAACGCAATTACCGGAATAACTCGAAAGGACCTCGATAGAGATTCGAGTGACGTAATTTGATTCTCTCGAAATTTCCTTGCTCGCCGCATTCGATGGTTTACATGACCATCACAGAGTGCTTGTATCGACGTAACGAGGTTCGCAAGTTTTCCATAAAATCGAGCATTTCCTATATCCAACCTCTCGCCTCGCCACGTTATCGTGGTTTTCTGGCTTCTTTTGTAATTTCATACACTCTCGATGTTTGCAGCTAAACATCGATTTTCAGGTGGAAAATTTGGGGGGAAGTTTAGGTCCGTGAGGTTTCCGGGTCACTGGGTAATTGAATTTGGTAGGCGAACCGTTTTTGGGCACGGAATTTCTATCCATTCGCGACTGTACGTCATTTTTTTTCTCCGCAACAGAAAATTCATTTTTTTTTTGCTTTCGGGGCATAAACCGATTTCTGGAAATTCTCGTCATCATTTTTGGGCCAACGATCGCACTCTGCGAGGTCAATGCAAATTTAAATTCATCCCTCGACCTTGCTACTCGCGTACCTCGCATTTTACGGTCTAAGTAGTTAAGGCATGATTTGGTCAGACCGCTCGAAATTCACGTTAATAAAAAAACAGTCCCTCGGGCCTGGATTCACAGTTATAAATTAACTTGGCGTCATTATTATTTTGAATGCAAGTTTCTCTTCTCTGTGGAGTCTGGAAAAAGGACCGGAAATTGTTCGAAAGGGTGTAGCCAGTGTTGCGCAAGACGAGCTCCGAAAATCGTTCCTCAGGGGATGATATTTCTTTGGAGAGAAGGGCACCAGATTCGGGATTTTCTGGAGAGAATAGAATTATAGGCAGATCGTTACTTCTCGATAAACTCGGATCGTACAATCCCCTGCTGCAAGGGTGCGATATTTTCGACCGTCTCGTTTCAACCCTCCGGCGTTTTAGTCCCTTTACACGACGTCGAATCTCCTCCTCCAGAAATATATTTAAAAAAAGTATTTTACCTTCTCGATCTCCATTGCGTGGGCGAAAATCCTTAGACTTAAACGTTTATACTCAAAGATCGATGGAGCTCAGATTTTTTGGAACTGCTTATGTGTCACTTTACTCGCTTTGGTGCTTCGACGTCTGGTCAAGAAAATTCGAATTTTCTTCACAATTGGAATTTTATTAGTATTTTAATAAAATTCTTCTTCGTGGATCATTAATTTTTGACCAAGCACCAGATTCAACAAAATCAATAATTTATCAACAGCATCGAGGCAGGATTATTGCGAAAAGAATAAATTAAAGTTGAGCATGCAAGGTTCCCCTGATCAGGATTTTATCCAGGAAATTCTGAGCAAAACGAAAAGAGTCCACCGGATCCTTGTCCGAGTCGTTCCGCTCCGGTCCTGGACTCGTTTCAATGGCAAATTCTAGTCGAAAATTGCATTTCACGAAGAATGTTAAAAGCTTTTTAAAATTTGATGACGTTTCGGGCGTTTCTCAGGGCAAATAAAAATGAGAAGAACGTCAGAATGGCGCGATCGAACCGCTAACTAGTTGGCGGAAAACAAAACAGGTGCGTCATATATTCTCGTATTTATGAATGCATGCGGGAATGTCGCTGTGTATTTTATTATGAAGTGAAGAGTTTTTTTCGTTTTTTTTTCTTCTTAAATTGAACCTCGTATTATTATTATTTTGAGGTAATATTTCATGAGCGTTCGTCCTGATGAAATGGAAACATCGTTATCACTCGTTATGGGGACTGGGGTTATGCTCGTTCCATAAAATATGGAGCAGGAAGCTCGACGCCAAGGAAAAGACGGAAATTCACATTTTTCGGTGTGTCTGTATGTCATGAGAATAAGTCCGATCTCCAGAATAATTGAAAGAGTGTAAAAAGGATAAAAAAATAAAAGAGTTTTGTGACAGCTCGTTTAGTCGGATTAGAAAGGGCGCTTTGGGTAATCCCTTTCGCCGGAAGCGTCGTTTCTTATCTCCGTTATATAATTCAAGGGGTGAGAGTTCGCCTAATGAGATTCTACCGCGCGCATAAGGGTTAATCCTCGCTAGTGGCCAGGGAGCACCCATTTTTCGCTTTTTTCGTGTTTTTTTTTCCTGCTTTTCAATGCTTCGTCTTCTCGAGCCATTTGTGCACTCTAATAAGCATTTTTCACGCTCCCGTTTCCGGTTGTCAATGCGAAAAGTAATCGCGAGATGCTGCGGCTGGTAAAACCTTGAAATTTATCACATCAACTTTCTCCACTGACGTTAAATCTTTGCAAACGTCCCAACGATAATTGATTAAAATTCACGTTGGCTGAGTGGGTTTTTTCGGTCGGAACAAAATTTCCGTCAACCCCTTAAAATCCACGTTTTTCTCGTGGCGACGTTATTTCAATCGCGAGCTGTGAATCGACAAAAATGAATAACACAGCCTTATATTTATTCATGGAAAAGGCTCGATATCGAATTTCCATTGCTTTATCGTTCGCCACTCACGTAACAAACGTCGAATTTTTTTCCCTCCAATAGCAAGGCTCGAATGTTCAAAGCACGTAACTGAAAATTAGGAGGAAAATTGATGACCAAAATTTCCATCAACGTGATATCAAATTTCCATAAAGTTTCGATCTCGCCTTAATGATTAATCGGACCACCAAATGGCCGTGGAAATAATACCGAATCCACGAACCCCGTTGAAAAATCATGATAATAAATAATACTGAACTTCTCCGGTCCGGAGGATGTTAGCCCATAAAAAGATTCACCGATATGGAGGAAAAAGTCTCACGTTATAGAGCGTTATGTTGATACACTTCGAGAATGAAAGAGCCCACACTTTTCTCGATATAATAAAAAGTAATGGGGCTTGGATAAATAATGGCTGATAAATCATTCATGGCATTGTATGAGGGCAATGAACCACATCGACTAATCTTCAACGACCTGTATATACAGCTTCGTTCAAAAATTCATTCCCAACTTTATTTCCTTACAAATATTTCCCCATTTTTTAATTCCATTCACAAAAATCTTGTTTCATACAAACTGGGTCTGTGAGACCCATCGAAATTTACCACAAAATTGTCGTTAAAAAAGTTATCCCAAGAGCTTAATATTTCTTTCCAAAAATTTTAAATTTTTATTTTTTTCATTACATTTTCACTCGATTATCTCCACACTGATTTATTCCCCGAAGCCACGATGTGAAATTTTAAATAATTCCACGACATGGCACGCGAACTACTTGATTTATAATTTTTTTTTAAATCCTCCTCGATCTTATCACATTTTTTTGTTAATTTTTTTTTTTTTAATTTTTGCGCAACTGTTTTGAATGTTTTTTGGAAACGTTGGAAAAATTTGCAATGTTTAATTAATGAATGCAGGTCGTAAATATTTTTACTATAACAAAAAGGTAACGAGATTCATTAGTCTTTGTTTTTTTTTTCGTTTGCTCTAAATAAAAGCGAAGGTGCTTGTGAGGAATGAAATTTTTATGCCGTCGCATGCAATTTTTCAACGTTTTTTTTCATCGTCAACTTCAGACTGGGGAAGAAGAATGGCCATTTCGATGTCATACGTCCGGAAACGACTGGTTGTAATTTTTTTTGCATCGTGTTATGCCACATCTCCTCCCTGTTCCATCTATTCTTACTCACTTTTTTCTCTCCTTTCTCGCGATTCAGTGAAATACGCGTGGCTGCCTCGGTTTCGAGCTGATCGCTTGCCAGCACAAAAAATCCGGAGCTTTCCACCAATTTTTACTTTTTTCACGTCCCAGACATCTCGCACGACAAATTAAATGTTTCCCTCTCGTTTCACCTATAGCAGTCGACTTTAGACACTCTGGAGGTGAAATTCATCCTTTAAGGGCTCTTCACGCTTGAATATCGATAATAAATGGAGGATCCCGAAACGTCTACAAAACTGTTAAAAATGCCAAATGTCGAGTTTCCATTCGTTGCTCAAAAATCCATCAAAAAGCGATCGAAAATATTTTATTGTTAAATGTAAATAAAACTAAAAAAATTTCCGCCAGTTTTTTGGTCCTTTTTTTTTATTATTTTTTCAAAAAACTTTCGAAATATTTTTGAGTAAGAAAATCCATTGGATGTAAGTGGCTCTGCATTGTTTTCATTTATTTTTCAAGGAGAAAAAAATTGTTAAATTCATGGAATATTTTCATCGGCTGAAACGATCACCTCGAAAAATTTGATGAAAATTTGAAGCGTTCGTTGAGGACTCAAGAGATTGAATGAGCCTTGAAACGCATGGTAGCTTTAGAGTGTCTGTCAAACGAGAAAAGTATGAGGTTCGAAAGAACGTGTACACAACTCAAGATGAGATTGGAATCGTTCTGGCAAAAAGCCGATCTGTTGAGACAGCGAGATAAAGGAAGAAAGATATATGGCACGTGAAAGGAAACTGACAACGACGACCTTCCTCCCCGTCTTTTCTCTTTTGTTAGTTCGTCTCTCTGACGAATCTATTGCCCGATAGATTGTGAAGTGCAAACGTTGGCCAAATTCACGAAGCACCTTCGAACTCTCATTTTATTTGTTTCCAATTTGTTTTTTTTTTCACTTTTTTTCTTTTATATTTGATTATCGATATGAAATTTTCACATCAAATTTATTTGCGAGGTCTTGATAAACGTTATTGCGATCGCAAATTGAAATTGCTGGTGTTCATTAAAAATTAGAGCACAACAAACTGCAGGAGCCACTGCACATCGTGTTTTGTAATTTAATCACGAGCTCGCATCAGAATTTTACTCCACGACCCAGTAATTAATATTCCGACTAATTAAATTCCGTTTCTCTTTGTATTTTCCACTTTTTTATGGTGTAAATGTCCTGGGGATGGAACGTTCCACGTCACTTTTGGTATTCGTACGTTATAATTTGATGAAAAGTTGATTGTGTTTTTTTATTTTTATTTCGGGAGGCTCTGGTCATGGAAAATTAATTGTGAGGCTTGAATAAAAATTTTTTTTCTCGTTTTCTCTCGTTCACATTAGTGAACTACCTTTACATGATATTTACGTGTTTCTATTTATATGTAACGATGCCATGACGAAAGTAATCGATATGAAAATTATTATTGATGATGAATAATTCAAATTGGAGTCTGATTTATTTTTGACCATGTAATTACTTTTTTTTTTTTTTTTCACGGGTCGCTGACGGTAGTCCAATTTATAGGCTCGGGTATTTTACGCACCGTTGAATTTTACGGAGCTCCAGGAACAAATGGACTTCCGTTAAGTTCGCCACATGCAGATACGACATTTTTTCCTTGTTTCGATCTTCAGGTACGCGGTTCGCCTACGTTGCTCGTTTCTGCGGACTTGATGGTATGCCATCAAATGTACTGCATCGGTTCAAAGCTCCAAGACCATATACATGGTGTCCTGAACTCGAAAAGACTCGGGAAAAAAAAAGTTTTCAAATTTTATTGAAAAAAAAAAAAATTGACGAGTGATTTTTAGTCCACACTGGGTCTGGGGGACCCGTAGGATATTCTGGCTGATGGCACCAGCTCCGCAGCTCCGATTAGTTTCATTTTAATCACGTTTAATCGTCGCAGAACTGCCAAATCCGACCTCCATCGCCCATCGTTTGATTTTCGATGAAAAATATTAATAATATTGAGGAAAAAAATTGAAAAAATTCTCCCCTCAGAAGTACAGTCCGGGAATCAACTGTGCATTTTTTCAGATTTTTTCATCTATATTTGCCAGTGTGACGGCGCAAAGACTCCGGTCTACGAATTTGCCTGCTCAAAAAGTTCATGGATCGAGGCCCTTAATTTCGAGACACCCTGGAAACATGTGCCAAGACAGAAATCTGGCTATAAACGAGACCGAACGACACATCTTCGTTGTTAACGAGACACTGCAACACGCTGGTCTCAAGGGTACAGGAAAGCTCGTCACATAACCATAAAATCTGCGTTATATCTAGCTCGATCGTTAACTTGTCATTGATCAAAATTAAACGGATCCTTTGCGGAGCGCACATAGACCACCGAATGGTTATTACACCATTTTCCGTTCCTTCCCTTGTGTTTACTTGAGCCTTGTTACGACCAGCGTCCACATCTTCCCGACATCATATCATATCGCGGTGCAGAACTCGAGGATATCAAATTCTGGTGAAATGCACTCAACGATTTCATGAGGGCAATAAAAATCATTGAAAATCGTGATTTTTATCGATTTTTCCAAAAAATGTTTCGTCCTCGGGGGTGGATTCCAAAATTCCTTTTTAAATCGTTACTCTCCCGAACCATACGACGACCCACTGGCCTCGACGACATCGAATTGTGATGAAATGTACGCAACGATTTCCTGACGTCAATAAAAATCATTGAAAATCGTGATTTTTATCGATTTTTGGAAAAAATATTTCGTCCTCGAAGGTGGATTCAAATATTCCTTTGTAAATCGTTACTTTCCCAAACCATTCGACGACCCACTGGCCTCGAGAACATCAAATTGTTATAAAATGCAGGCAAAGATTTCATGAGGTCAATAAAAATAATGAAAAATCGTGATTTCTATCAATTTTTCAATAAAAGTTTCGTCCTTCGGGGTAGATTGAGGAACTCCTTTGTGAATTGTCACTTTCCCAGGCCATTCGTCGACCCAGTGGACAGAGTAAAGTGGCGAATGTTTAAGAATTCGAAATTCAAATCAGAAAGAATTTCTAAGCTCCGAGTAACTAAACGTGGCGAATTAAATTCTCGGAGGTTTTTCCGGCCGGAGAACGCACAAGGGATGATCGGATTTCCATGGGAAAAGCACGACAAACACAGAAAAAAAAGGAAAACAAATGAAATAGAAAAGAATTTCTTTGGCGAGCGTGGGTTTGTTGAAGTGATTTGGTAACTGAGGACAAAGAATATTCGTGAAAGGTCCGAGCGGCGGCCATTTAATTGGTACGCCTCTACTCTCACCGCCGATCCGATGCGTTCGTCCTTGACGTAGCAAAATTGAATTTTCAACGAGGTGGCATGGTGCTCGGGACGAGATTCCAATTACATTTTGTATTCCCGACCTCGGCGCGTCCACTGTCCGTGTATAATATACTGTACAGTGAACATTCTCTACGTAGATTTTTGTGTACGTCCCATACACATACACTCACACGTAAACGGAGCCAGTTTCATCCTCCCGGCGAGAGAGAGATTGATTTCCGCTTGCGAGCCTCAAGCAACGACACTTTTCACAAAACAAAAATTATTCCTCCGTATTACTTTCACTCGAGTGCCCGTTACGCCGAATTATATAAGCCCAAAGATTGTCCACCGATTCCCGAAGCCTTAGCAGCCTCCGTCATTATTTTTCTGTACGAATTTTTAAATCGATTATTTTTTCACCTTTCCCCCCCCCCCTTTTTTTTGCAAATTGCATTCTGCATGTTGCATTTATTCAAATTTGAAAAAAATTGAATTTCTTGTTGCCATTTTTGTTTGGAAGGAAAATACAAGGAGATTGAAATCATTTTTCATGAATTAATAATTTTTTCACTTTTTGTTGTTGTTGCAAATTGCATGTTGCATTTATTTTAATTAAAAAAATGGAATTTTTTGTTGTCGTTTTTGTTTGGAAAGAAAATACAAGGGGATTGAAATTATTTTTCATTTCCTGGTGCGTTCTTTGCTGCTCCAGTGGCAGGGAGTTGAGAATTTGAGGGAAAGCTTGTAAGGAAAACATCGTTTGGCTTCGTCGAGTGGAATAAATAAAACGGATGGACGTAAAAAAAAAAATACACAAATTTTTTTCGCTCTTTTCCCCTTTTTTTCTCTTGAAAATTGCATTTTGCATGTTGCGTTTATTTAAAATTCAAAGAACTGAATTTTTCGTTGTTGTTTTTGTTTGGAAGGAAAATACAAGGGGATGAAAATTATGTTTCATTTCCTGGTGCTGCTCCATTTGCAGGGAGTCGAGAATTTGATGGAAAGTTTGTAAAGAAAACATCGTTTGGCTTCGTGGAGTGGAATAAATGAAACGGACGAGAAATCTCCACGTATGGGTGTAAAAAAATAGGCTGGTGTATGTGTGGGGGGTATATATGTGAGGGAGAAAAGAAGGAAGTTAAAAAAAGTGAAAGCATGAGAAAAAGAGTCGATCTATGGGAGTGTAAGAGATTGAGGGCGGGACAATACGTGCTAAGGTGGAGGTGGAAAGGGATGGCCATCTTGATTTATTTTCGGAGCCAATTTCCTCGACGGTTTTTCCTTTTTCCGGCATTCAACCGTTCCCTCGTCCTTTCTCCTGATCTTCACTTCCTGCACCCTTTTTTATTTGCAACCTCCTTTTCACTATTTTTCTTTCTTATCAAAATTCTTTTGCACTTTTCTTCCACTTCATGAAATCTTAGCAAGATTTGTTTGCAGAGCCATCTCACCATTCCCCGATTCAAGCTTCGATTCAATATCAATTAGTCTCGAGACTTGTGCTGCTCTGCCTTAAAATTAAGTTTGTTCAAACGACCATTTTTTTTCTTCGATTTTCCTGCTTTTTTTCTGGCCTTTTTCCTCTTTCCCGGTCGACAGATTTTGTTCCTGTGCTAAGAAGAATCTCCGGAAAGCCATGCTGCGTGTAACGGTGTTCGATTTTTCCAGATACGTCGATAAGAACGAAAAATGCAATTTTTTTGTGAAAAAAAACACGATTTTTCGATTTTTTTCAGCTTTTTGAAGATTTTGCTGTTGTTTTTTCATGAAAATCAACTTTATCATAGCTCATTTTGTTCGTCTTTGAAAAACGAAGAGAATGGTGTAAGTTAAACTTCTCCATTACCTATAGGAAAGGATTTATGCTTCACAGAACATTCGAGTGATTTTCTGACCCTCTCTGAGGGCCACACGTTCGAAAGAATCGATTAGGCCAGTTGAGGGTTACGCAGGGGTACTTATGCTTGCAATAAATCCATCGAACATTGGGCAGTCTTGTTTGGTGACGATAGATGCATGTGTACGGGGTCGACATGGTTGAAAATACATGCGGCTACACATACAAATGGGATAACAAGCTGTATGAGCGGTAAACACGTCTGATTGCGTGGAGCTAGACCCGAGACAAAACAGCGAGGCAGACTGTTCGATTCGTCCTGCACTTGCCAATCAGCTCGAATGGAAACAACAGGATGTGTTGGAGCTTTGGAATAGCGTGTGGACCGATCACCCATAAAGCTTAAACATACGCCCAGGAGGCTAGGTGCCCAGCAAACCCCATAGGCCCCATGCAAACAAAGTTCTATGGCTTGAGCCATAACGAAACATAGTCAGGCGTCATAAGACTTAGCAGTTGGTCTGTTGAGCTAAACGATACAGTTAAATAATTGCCAGACTCCAAATTTTATCGTCGATTTTCCGATCGACCATTCGAACCGTCTCGGGGTGGTTTTCGCTTCGAGGGTGGAATCAACCCCTATCTAATGACTTTATGGATAAGAGGACATGATCAGGGTAACCTGTGCGTAGCAAGATCACTCGTAGCGTGAGATTTCCTCCCCTTCGAGCGTCATCACCAATTTATTACTTGCGGAAGGACTTAATTAGTGGCTCCGTCGAGTTAGTCGTGCACGTTGGGGATTCTCCAGGAAAGACGAAGGGCCAGCCGCAAGGGATGATGGGTGAGAAGCAGGTTAGTTGGCTCCTGTCTCGAGCTCGAGACACTGGGTCATTCCGGCCGAACCGAACGATTGAGACAGCCAGACAGAGAGACAAAATCCTGACTAGTTGCAATCTCCAGGAAACCTAAACATTAGTCATCCCATGCTCCGGATAAGCTGGCGTGAAATCACTATCCAGATGCTACCGAGATGCACCCTCTTCGTGACGTCATATCAAGGACTGCCATGTCTGCTCTTCACCCTCCGCCGATCATATGGGTCTTTTTGACCCAAACGACAATTTTTCTTGAAAATCTTGATTTTCAAAACGGTTTATTTATAAATAAATCATAATATTTGCTCCCTACGGCCCACATGGGTCTTTTTGACCCAGACCTCAACTTTTTTCAAAGATCGAGATTTTCAAAGGATTTTCTTTTTAAATAAAACATAATACTTGCTCCTCGCCGATCATATGGGTCTTTTTGACCCAGGCGTCAACTTTTTTCAAAAATCGAGATTTTCAAAAGATTTTCTTTTTTAATAAAACATAATTATAATTTATTTTTCGAACAATAAACAAAGAACGTGGATGGAATTTTATTTTTGGTGCCAGGAAAAAATAATTAGGCGAGATAAAATTGATAAAATATTTCGAGGAATGGTTCGGCTGCTTTAAGGGGTTGGGGAGTTTCCATGGCTTTTCTTACACGTTTGTATGCTGTCGTGCGTACTGCAGTAAAGTCACGAGCTAGGGATGAAAAAGTTGGGGTTTGCGTGCAGAATTCACACATTTGATATTACCAACTGTATCAGACTTTTATATGTCCATCTTTCTTTCTCTTGCTCTCTTCGTCGTTACCCTCGGCTCTTCTCTTTTTATTCTCCTCCTTGCCTCAGTTTTCACTCGCACCGTTTCCTCTCCTTTTTCCTCTTTATCTTTCTATCGCTTCCCATATCGTAGACAAAGTTTCGTGCTCGATCGTTTCGAGCTTTCTACGAACGTGGTTGGCTCGCCAAGGCTTCACCCTCGTAGCCAACACCGCAGAGGCTCCTGGTGGGAAATGATTTTGCGATTCCACCAACTCGCCTCAGTCCTCGAACGTTCCGCAATACCTTTCCGTTGTGTTGTCCCAGGCTGAGGGCCATGAAAAACGAGCCATTCGCGTGCTACCCAAGCGCGAGTTTCCTGCCACCCTCCACATCCTCGCGCACGCACACGTCCTTGAGATTCGATAAACAACAAAAAGCTCCTTATCTTACCCTCTGAGAAAAGACTTTTTCCATCCATCAAATTTTTCTTGCCAATAACCAAGTTTTCAGAAATAAACAATTCAACTCGTGGAAAATTCACGTTTCCACATTTTGCATAAAATTTTTATAAAATTTTATTTTATTTTTCGAATGGCAATTTTTCTTTAATTTTGGGCGCAATTTTTTCAGATTTTTTCAAATGTTTGAAAATCGAGGAATAAGCGAGAGAAACTAACGATCCATCGTTAGCCCTGGGAGTTGTTCAAAATATTTTTATTCGATATTCAGAAAGAATTTAAATCGTTTGAATTTGAAAAATGTTTCCCTGTTACAGATTCGGAGTGTTCTCGAGCATCCCATGACGAAACTTCCACCTCCTCGTCCACCAATAATTAAGTAAGTTTAATTTTAATTTCGTAAAATTTATTTAAAAATTTTTTAGCTCTGTCAAAAAAAAAAAAAAAAAAAAAATCATTGTGATTGAAGAATTTGAAAAAATAATGATTAATACGTCCATTGGAAAAAAAACCATGTGCAAAACTCTCCGCTCACTCTACACGTCAGTAAGCCTGACTTCGTTCCGTCAGCATGCTTCGCTCCCTCATCCAGCAATCGATTTTTTTCCCTGCAGCATAAAAGCATAATAGTCTTTATAGAGTTTTATAGCTGTTGAATAATATTCGAGCTCGTTAAGTACTCGGATGAAATTTTTACAGGAGCAGCAGGGTGTGCGTTCCGCACGGTTCATTTATTTCTCGTTGCTTTTCCTCCAGCGATCTCGACCAAACTCTGTAATAATTTCGTCCGCTTTCCTTCTCTCCCTTCGGCCGAATGTTTGTTCGGTCCTCGCTAATTGGCGAAAAGTAATTACGGATCTCCACACATTTGCAACTCCTCACTTTCTCCAAGCAAATAAACACGTTCGTGGAGGATATTTTAATAGGAAAATTAAGGTCGTAGACAAGAAGAATCAAAAGCCTCTAATTATCAAGCGTCAAAGTCAATAAAAGTTTACGAAAAAAGAAACCAAAAAAAACCCTCCAGTAAAAATCGCCAAACAATTATCAAAATGGAGCAATTGTTTGATGAAAAAAAAAAAAAACAGAAGAGCGTACACAAAAAAAGAGATAATTGAGAATTTTTTTACCAGAAAAATAAAAAAATCATTTCGAAATCCCGTAAAAATATTTTCCCTCAATTCACGACTAGACGAAACGACTTAAAAAAAACGTTTTTTTTTTCTGTAATAAAAACGAAAAGATTTTTCAAAAATTCTGTAAAAAATAATATTTTCCTGGATATTTCGAGACATAGTTTTTTTTTTCCTTTTTTAACAAAAATCAAAAGATTTTTCACAAATTTTGTACAAACATATATTTCCCTAAATTTTTCGAGAAAAAGTTTTTTTTTTTTTTAATAAAAATGAGAAGATTATTCAAAAATTCTATAAAAAATATATCATTCCCCAAATATTTCGCGTTCCCCGAAGTATTTTTAGTGCAGCCCACGAGTTTAGAAAAAAAAAAATTGAATTCATAGTGACCGGGGGTTCGTGAATGATGGTGCTCGAGTCGTGAAGCCTTTGAAAATGATTATTTTCGTTGCAGCAGCGAGAGATTTAAGGGTTCTCCTTTGGCCAGAGCTAAAAGTGTGGGTCGCGTTTTTTGAATGCAAACATTATAACGCTAGATACTTTTGTATTAAAAAGAAGCTGTCGTGAGTGTCTCGCAATTCAAACGTCGAGTACATTCGCGCGAAGGACTCGTGACCCAGGGAGAGCCATTCTCTGTTGCAAATTGAATTGGAACTTCCGCGGAAAATCTTCGTAAGACAATGTTAGGTCTGAGTTACAAAAAGAATATCTTTTCGAATTATGTGAACAGCGAGTGAGCCAAGTAGAGAAAAAACAAGGAGGGGGGGATAAACGGATGCGGATAAAGTGTAGAAAAGCAAAGCACGCTTGACCTGGATTAATTTTGCTGCGAATCACACAGTTTGATGCACTGCCTTGGTCCCGGGAAGCCTCGACTTGTTTTCCTGTTTTTAAACACCATTTTGCATGTCACAGTCGAGCAGGTTCGTTTGGTTTCAACAAAAAAGAAGAAAGTGTTGAAAATCTCGGTTGGAAAATGTAGAAGAAGTTTCCGGTGCTTACTTCAGCCTGAATCTCGCTGCTGATTTAATTTTCTTCACCCCTTTTCGTCCATGTAGCCACGTCGAGACCTATTTAGTTTGCAAAGTAGGCCCACCTACTGATGAATCCCGTTTACAGCACTCCCAGAGCTCAGACTAGGTGCTCAGAGTTGCGGTACGTTCTGGAGGACGCGCGCCAAGAAGTACCTACTGTTAAGAGACAGAGGGAGCTGCGGAAACAAGACACACGAGAGCGCGTTGTTTAATGAAGCTTCTTCGCCAGGTCGCCACTATCAGAGTCGGTTGTTGACCGCAATTTCACATACGAAACCAACTGGTTCACCATTGTTGCTCTTGCCCTACCGAGGCTCTTCCATGATTTACTAAATTCTCTCGTAAGCAGAAACCAACAAATTTCCTCCCTTTGTCTGTTCGCACTGTTAGCTCCGCTTCATTCTTCCCCTTACTCTTTTCTCTTTACCTGGATGTTATCTAAACTCGATGTATAGCATAAACCAACTCTTCAGAGTCTGTTTATTCTGCGCCTTGAACCATACGAACCTTCCAGTCAGGAAAGTCTGCATTTTGCCCTAGTTTACCCTAACAGTTCTGCTTCAACTTCCTCAAGACTTCCGCTCGACTTACTAGTTCCTTTGCTTTCACCGACTCTTCAAACTCCAACCAGCCAGACTCGTTTCTTTCATGAGGACCCCACACCTCTGGCTATTACCACATCATCAGGACCATCGATGTTTTAAGTGCCACGAATTATTCATGCCTTCCAGATACGTTCGATGGCTGACAAGGTCAAACGACTACAAAACGCTTAAGCCTCTGCAAGACTTGAGCTTCAAAAGCTACCATTTGTTATTAGTCCTCCATTAGCATCCGTTGTGGACCAACGTATATTAGATATTAAAGCCACATTGAGACCTTTGTAGCTATGACTCCATTTGGAGATGACACACTGAAGAACGCCGAGACGAAGGAATCATGTACTTGAATCTCAAAGCGAAGAACATCTGTTGAAAGAGCAGATTTGAGCCTGACGTTAGCTTGAAATGTCATTTAGGAGACACTGGTCTGATCCTCCAGGTCTGGACGAGGGAAGGTGCAAAATTAATGCACACGGGATATTTTTTCTTCCTACGAATTCCTTTAGCTCTTTGCAGCTCGTTGGTCACAAAAAGTCTTTGATTTTCTGCAGAGGTTGATGGACAGTTGGTTTAAAATGTAGAATCCTTGATGGACTGAGTCCAAACGTTTTTTATCTCCTGATTGGCATTTGGATGAAAGAATATTCATGAGGTCCAGAGTTTATGGTGTAGTGGTTATCTTGGCTAAGACACAATTACTGGTCGGCTGAGGGGAATTGATCCAGTACCTGGAACACCGATAAGCTCGGGTGCAAATGAAATTTCTCATAATTCGCGTGACGTCTGGTCAAACACGAGCGGTGCATGTGGCAACATGCCAACATTCCCATGATGGATTCAGTCCGGAATTCGTTCCAGACCGAAAATACATCTTTCCTAGAAACGCCAAGCCAAAGAGGTTTCAATTCTGCAAGCAGTGGATCGCCTTTGAGGGTTGCTTGCATAGCAAAGAGAACAAAACCCTTTGAAGCTTCTGAACCAAGGAAGTAAGTCGTTCATTCTCAAAGACGTACGGACCGTGAATTCATTCGTCGAAAAATTTAATGTTCCATTTGCAGTTCTGCTGAGAAACGTTTAGGCCAAGTAAAAATTAGATTTGCGACTGCTTTTCCTGAACCTTCTTTGGGATCAAGAACTCTAGTGTTTTCAAAAATTGTCACGAGCATAACCCGTCTCCGGAGGGCCAGGGAATTACTGGAGAATGATCCAGGGGAAGGGAACCGAGTGGAGGAAAAAAATGTGCATTTTAACTGTCACGAACTGATTCAAGGAGAACCCAAACTGGTTTGAGGTTAATTAATGTTCAGGTAAATTCATCAGAAAATGAAAACGTAGAAAAATGCGGAATTATTGTTATCTAATCAGCGATAATAAAAGCGGAAATAGAGCCCGTAACGAGTTTTTTGTTGAAAATCACATTCACCAGTAGAACGGTCCATTTGAGACATTGTTCATGAAGCAGTAATTAACAGCTCATTAAGAAGCCCATATTGAAGCAACAGGACCTATTCCAATTTCATTAGATGCTTGTTGTGAATCATACGAAAATAACAAAATTGGAAATATGATTCGCCGAATAGAGTGAATTTCGGAAGCAGAATGAGTAAATTAACGAAATACGAAATAAAAGCAATCCGTTGTCAAAATTTCATGTGCAGATACACAACTAGCAACGCTCCAAGCATCCATCCATAATTTGCACGTTGCACGGGATAGTAATTAAGGTTATTCGTTCTCCAATTCTACGGAGATGTTAAATTAATTAATTTTCCAGAGGACTATCGATCGAGTTTGTACATCATCGAATCCCCAGACTTTCTCGTTAACCTCGAATCCCATACGGACTGAATAAAAAATTTCTCTCATCGTTCTTCGAGTCGAAAACGAAAAAGTTTTAGCTCGTCAAATGGTGTTGGAAATTTCACTTCCCGAATGTCAAGGGTAGGGCATGTTTTCCCCTGGCGATCATCACAGATGAGCATCTTGCTGTCAGGGCGGTACTTGGTTGGGTTACCACTCAGTCATCCACTTACCAGATCATACATTTTTCTGTATTCATTGCCCTCGCGATGACATGGACCCCATAGACACCATAGACCCCATACACCCCATATAGAACCGATATCCCGTATGTCCCCCATGGCTCAGACGTTGAAATGTTGTTCCAGTAAAGTGTCGTAAGTTGCCTTTCTCCTCGATTGGTAAAAAGAGGATTAGTTCTCGGGGTGAATTGAATAGAGAATAAATAATCGATGGAGTGATGGGTTAAACGGATCTTCCGACTGCGGTCTGCCTGGTTTCCTTCATTTTCCATCAAGCCCTCCGAGCAGTGAGAACTCTCGATGTCTTCACGAGTTGGAAAGAGGGGTTCATTAGAGTCGCTGCCAGTTCCGGATCCGCTAAGTTAAGCTCATCAGGGGAGGATTGCTAGCAAGATCACGGCTAGCTGAACGTGATCTTGCAAACTGACGAGAGAAAGGCCAAGAGAAAACGATGATTGATTTAGACAGGGAAGTTCTGGCCGATTGCCAGCCTTGAGTGCTTCCGAATTTATCTCTTTCCTACTTTTCTCATCCCCTTCTCTGCCGCTATCCTCCCTTTTGGACCTCTCGTTTTTCTCACTCTCCCATGTGCTCCCACGATTTGTACATTGTATTGACGTCAAAGACAACCATATATGTATATTTCGTTTCTACTTCTGCTCTCAAACACATTGAACCAGAGCTCGAGGCAAAGTGAACCTGCAGAAAAAGGAGCGAAATGGTGGCACGTGTTGTAAATGTATGAAACGCAGACAACTTTCAAATAACAAAGTGCAAAAATATAAGATAAAAAAGTAGATTAACCCTGAAAGGCCAAAGGGACTACCCAATAGCAAAAAACCATATTTCATTCCAGTATTCCTTCTTTTACGCTGACTTCCATTTCTGCTTTTAAAGTAGTTCTACTGTTGCACAGCTCCCTGCTTTCCAAACTGTAACCAAGAGTCCTGCTGAGACTTTAAACGCACCACCAGCAACCATCAGCCCTTCCAACCCCTACAATACCATCCTGATCTTTCCATTCCACTAATCCTATGTCATCCGACATTTCAAAAAATTGCAATTTGGCAAAATGATGTTGTCTAGCCAATGGATCGGAAAAGTACAGTAAAAATGTTAAAATCATGAAAAAGCAGCGAATTTCTTTAATTTTTCATCGTTTGATCCCCCATGGGGAATTTTTTTCGTAGACCCTGTCCGGAGTATTGAAAATATGAAAAGAACCTGAAGTGACTTTGTTCATTTCTTTAAACCAAAGTTCATAAGGGGGAACTGATTTCCGTCAATGTCCCTTAACAAAGTTTGCTCAATAGTTCAGATCCTGTTATTTCCATTCAACGCGTTTGTCCTCCACATACGTGTATCGCTGTATAATTATACGTGACGAAAGAGTTGCATCATAAAATTTGGTTTATACGTTATTACGGGCTGTTGGACAAAATGAATGAGTTTAGTACGTAACAACGAATCGTTGGAAAACAAAATGGGTGAGAAGGGGCGAGAATAGGATAAATGAATGTTTTGTAAGCGCACGGAGTGGGAGAGAAGTGTTGGAAAATTCAGTTAAATAAATGGTAGCAGAAAGTTTGGTCTCGCGCATTCCCCAGTGACGAGAAAGGTTCCCCTTGTAAATAATTGGATCGCCTCGGTATTTCGGTATACAGCCGTACGTATGGTGTACAGGGGGATGGTTATTGCCGTTGATGGTGGATGCTCGAAACAGAAGGGCGCGAAACATTGCAATTGTATATACCCTTGGAACCTTTATATATATGTATATAAATATATACTTATGTTTATATATCTATATAGAGTGAGGTCCAAAACATCGAGGCAAATTGAATCGTGTTACAGTGAAACGTGTGTGATTACAGGCGAAGCAGAGACACGATGTTGCGCGTTCTGGGAGTTAGGCTACTGTCGAGGATGCTCGTCCTCGTGTGTTCTCTCTCTTTGCTGTCTCTCCTATTCCTTAGTCGATGTGGCTTCAACAATCTTGATACGGAGCTCATCGACACAGCAGGTAAGTCGTACTGCATTGATTAAAAGTTTAAATTATGTTCCGAGCCTCCGTTATGGACGTGTCCAAGAATTTACTCTACAAGGAGTGACGTTGACATTGGAAAATTCGTTAGGATCGATGAACGACGAGTTGAAAACCATCGGGATATGTAGATTTTGCGATTCTGAAGAGAAAAGTTTTTTACCCTTTTTTTCTGCGGGTTCGCGTTGATGAGTTATGCGCATCGATAAGTGTCAGCCAATCCCGTGCTCTCATGAACCACGCCCATTCATACTGTCCCGTGCACGGGATTGGCTGTTGGCAAGAACTTCTATAACTCTCCATTGAAGCACCGCACAAAAAAATGGCCAAGGAAATTTCGTTTCAGAATTCAATGATCTACTTGCTTCCCAAATTGCTGACGTCACTTTCAAAATTTCCTGTATTATCCTCGTATATGCTTCATACGGAGCGAGTAAAAGTCATCCTGCTAAAAGACGTGGAACGCGGTGGAGCTTTATTTTATGCTCTCCCCACCCAAGCAAGATGAGACTGAGCTCGTAAATCGTGTCTCTTCTAACGTTCCAACGGTAACGTCTTACCACGGAAAATCCTCTGGCGGGGAAATACTGACGCTAAGTAGCTCCGTAACAAGATTATACAGCCCGAGTAATTGCCAGCGTTGGGACGCTATCCGTCCCTTATGTACATCCCAGAGATCTTTGCTACACATGATATCTCGATGTCTCGTTGATTCTTCCTACGAAGGACTCTCTTCATGGTTATCGTTATAGGCTCATAACGAATAAAATTGAGATTAATGTATCCTTGAAAAGCTCATGCAGGGGCTTCCTGCAGAGATCCTTTTCGAGTGTCTTCGAAAATTCAGAATAGTTTACAACCTTTTCCTGGCTCCCTCTTGAATAACTACGCGACTCATTCGGGAGTCCTCCACGATGTTATCCAAGTTTGGCATCATCTGCCTGATGAGGATTCGTTCGGGACCTGGTCAGGATGACCAGGGATGGAAATCTTCAACTATGGCAAAGAATCCTGATCAGGTGCTGAATGAGATAAAAGCCTTCCATGACCCTCATTAAATTCTGATCTATATTCCCATCTCCTAGTCTCCATGTATGTCCTTCTTCGTTGCTTTCTCTGGTTTGATGAAAATGTTCAGAGATTGTATTAAGCACGTTCGATGGTTGCTACTGCGACCACAAAATTAATACAGCCAAAGACTGAGTAATCCACCTCAATCGTCATGCATTATTAACCATCAATACCCAACCAATGTGTCTGTTCGTGTTCTCACCCTCAGCACATGATCCACTCAGATGTTGTCAACTGGATGAGCACCAAATAAACAAGCACTCGAAAATAGACAATATCCACTGGATTTTTTCTCTTGTTATCTTGCTGACCTTCTCAAACGGATAGCGTCCTCTTTCCATTGGCAGGAATTTATCACCTTTACCGAACTTTTAGAATCAACAGCGGGATAAAATGTCCTCGAGCTTAATTTATGGAGAATCAGGATATAGCTCTAGCTTGCGATAAGCGCTCGTTGCTACTATTAAAACTCTCGTATATCTCCGCTGTAAAGACAGACTTGACTCCAAATGTATCACCCCCTTTATTCTTTAGAAATTGATGATGTTGTTGTCAATTCCTTTCTCATATACAGGGTGTCTGGAAATTCAATTTTTTTTTTCACCAGAAAAGTTGATTTATTGGATACTCCGATATTTATGGGGCTGTACACAAAAGGAAGAATCGATTCATAACTTCGTTGGGAGTCAAGAAGATCTTTTTGCCACCACCTAAAGGATGCTATGTGACGGTGAAATTTTTTATTTAAAGATTTTAATGTCAATGTGTTCGAAATGTCCCAAAACATCGAGAATTCATATCCAGAAAAAATGTTCAGACGATTTTATGGAATTGTTAAATTCAAACGTTCATAACTCGAGAACGGTTCGAGCTACAGGGCTCCCGTTGTGCACAGATGTTAATCCATAGCAGCTCTTAATTCTCTAATAATTTTATTGGGATCGCTACAAAAATACGAACTGTACAGCATTTTGAAATTTCCGCAAATTTTCATTTTTTTTTCTCCATAAAATAGATGCGGCTTTTCCTGTGAACGATTCTACAACGTTTGACTAATATTAATTACCTTTTTCTTCGTCCTTTTGCGTAAGCACGAAGTGAAGCGTTATCTAACGTGTGTGCATCTTAAGTGGTTTGCCAATCTCGCGGAAACGTTGTCAGACTACAATAGGGAAGAGTCGATGAAAGGAAAAAGGGAAGGCTCGTGGAGGGCTAGAGTATCATGACGCGGCAAAGTTTATTGTCAGGGACGACGTGGCTCGAAAACTCGGAAACACAATATTAGCTCATTTTTTAAAAATGAACTCAAAATCTTCATGATTCCGGCAAAGATCTCGAGCAAGCAATCGACTCAGCCTCCAGGGCCTGATCGGTTGCCACCAGGTCAGTTGCTACCTGTCTTCATGTCCGGCGTTCCATTTTCAGGGCTGCAATGCCAACCAGACACTTGATAAGGCAGTCGAGGAGAGAGCAAGAAAGACGATCTGAATAATGGGATAAGAATTAATTAAGTTGTTCCACAAAGCCGCAGAGTCTTGATGACTTTTCAAAGCAATCATCAAGGGGCGTTCCGTAGCGTTGTCCATGGTGGCCTAGCAAAAAGCTGTGAAGGCTTAGCAGAGGGAGTTGATGTTTCATAGAATGCGAAGAAAAACAATTATTAGTGCTCGTATTGGATGCTGATGATTAAAGGAGTGGAGAGAGTTAAGGAAGGAGACTCTCTGGCTGAGACTTTCACAGGAGCATTGAAAGTGCTGTGGGGCTGCTGCGACGTAATTTAAATACATAGACAAAGCACGTGGATAGGTATAGATATGGAAAACCGTGCTCGTTTACATCCCTCCACAATTCCTTTTATTCCTCTTCCCTACAAAACTGGCTTCGGGTAGAGAAGTAATTAAGCCGGCTTTCTTAGAAATGCGCAAGTATTCTGACGTTAAAACGAAAATGGAAATCGTTCGGCAAGTACAGCCTCGAAGATGCCAACGAGAGTGCAAGAGAAATTAAACGACCAAAGACGTTTTTGTGTTTTCTCGCATTCCCAAAGAAACCAAGCCAGCAGGACTGGTTACTCGTGGAAACTCGTATAACAGCCAAGTTTACTGTACACTCTCTTTTCTTTTCTTAAATTTTCGTCGCCTTCTTTCAAACTGGACCAGCTCCCGACAACCAGAACCTCTCCCTCTTTAACTGAACTAACTTCTCCCATCCTGTCCTCTCCATCCCGATGCAGACCATCACGCGCTATCATCATCTACAAATGAAGAAATTATTCCTCCTGCCATAGGCTGTCGAGTCTTCACCACGTTCGCCATTTCAATTGGCTGTTCAGCATTTTATTCCTTGATATTCTCCTGAACTTCGTTCTATTCCAAATCAAGGACTCCTGTCGTGAAATTTGGACTCGAGGTCCTGGCTCCTTTCTGGACATTTGAATTATTTCCCCCAGCTCTTTAAATTCAGGAACCACACTCTTGATTCAGCTGCCAACATCAACATCCACCATTCTCCAAAATTTCCAAGACATCCCTATTCGGATGTTCTCATAAAATAGCAGACAAATATTTTTTCCCTCAGAGATTTAATTGGCTTTGGGTAAATAAACGAAACTCAGCGGATCTTACAGTTGGTAGTCGAGTAAATAACGACTGGCAATCAGTAATGATGGTCGACTGCTATTTTCCAACATGAGAAGCCAAGGCAAAGAGGGATCGGACTCCGGGGCAAAGGGCAGCGGCAGGAGGCGAGAAGATAAATGAGCGAGAATTACGGGTATATTATTTAACCCTCTGGTTTAATTAATGCCTCACAGTGTTGCACTCTCGCCTTCAATGTATACGAGCTGGATTCCGCTTTCCATATTAGCCGTTACGTTCGCCCTGCTGGCATACCCTGTACGCGCATGTCATGGTGCAATGTGATTCCAGATCCAAAGCTGCCCGAAGCTCGACACAACTCCGAATCGCATGTCGTTGCCAATTAGTTCCAAGCTCTGTGCAGCCTTTCTCTACTCCTACCATTTTCATACTGTTTTCATCATCAACTAATGACCCCACATTTTATCTACCAAATTTTCCAACCTACACCAGTCCACCTAATATTCCTGTTTCGCCAACATTGCCCAAATCCCCTCAACACTTTCAACTATTCCCTTCTCTGCTGTTGCACTTCCTGCAAAACGAACAAACCTACAACTTCGATAATTGCTTTTTCTCTTGCTTATGAATTTTGCCTGTAACCTTCTTTATCAATTTCTCACCAAAATTGCTTTTTCGTTCATCGAACTTTTACACCGTCCAGGTTCCAGGATGAGTCAAAAATTACGTAAGACATGTTACCAAATTGCTCATTTTTTTTTTATTGCAATCAAGGTCCTTGACTAAGGATCATTGGATCCTCCACATCGAACATTGCGAAGGACACGATTGATGTTTACAAAATTTGCCAAAAAATCTGAAAAAATTCTCGGTTACTCATTTCAGCGTCCACTATTTGGTCGAGCAGCTGCCTAATTCGAAAATGCACACGCATCGTTAATAAAAATTGGACAATCATTCAAAAAGCGGGAAATATGGAATTTTGTTATATCGACCCATCCCTTAAAGACCCAGAATACCCACCCCGGGTTAAGGAGTTTCGATCATCACGCTAAAACATGAAAATTTTGAAAAATAATAAATGAGAATTCAATAAAATTCTCATTATCTTAATTCTGCAATCCAGCCTCGATGGATTCGAGATTTACGTAAAAATAGTGGAGGGCTTTGGGTTGGCCCGGAATATGAGCTTCAAGGGTTTTCCCAATGGGCGATTCTTCGACGCGCGTTTTCGTTTTATTCCAATTCCTCTCACGCGCGAATGCCTCCGTCATTCATTTTTTTCCTCTTTCTCTCGATAACGCTAGTTTAAACGAAAAGATCAAGCGATCGTGGCCCTTCCCAAGGGTAAATCCGATCGAGTACACAGAGTGTGCTCAAAGCTCGGCTCACCATCAATATATATATCCAGAAATGGGGAGATGGAGACGCAGCAGGCAGATAAGAAGAAAGAGTAGAAGAGAAATGTAACGTTGAAAGCGAAACCTTTCCCTTAATGCATTGAAGAAAGATGGAAATGGGATCCACGTAGTTTCCCAATGAATAGGAATTCCTCATACAGGCCACATCGGCATCCATCTCGAGCTGCATTCATAGACGTGTTCAAGGATGAGAAAAAGCTCAAGCATATTCTTCCATCTACCGACACATAATCCTTCTTCAGAGGCTTCTCAAGGTGAAACGTTAATTTTCGTCCAAGAGAAGCATATCCGATGCTTTCACGTGGAGCTAAGTAATGTAAATACCGACCTGGGCGTAGTTCCTTCAAAGAACTTTCCTGCCAGTGGAGAAACATGTGATTTCCTTTACCTTAAGCAGCACGACAATGATTCAAAAGGAATAAGATTCCAGGTTCGTGGTTCGGGATAAAAGATCGTGTTTGAAATTTTTCCTTAAATCAAAAAATTGTCATGATTTTTTTTTCCACTATTTTTTACGATGCAGTGAATTTTTGTTTTCATGCAAAATAACGAAAAATTATGAAGGATTCATGCCCATTGATTGGTCCTTGTTGAGCTGGGATGCTTGGCGATTTTCCTTAAGCATTCGCAAACGTTTGGTTTCGTAAAATAGAAAAAAACATAAAAAATCAGAATTTGTCGGTTTTTTATAAAAAATTGTCGTGTTTAAATTGCTCGAAGTTGAAAATTGTCACTGGGACAAGTTTTGGCAATCGGTTATGAATCTATAAGTTGGCTATTATTGGGTGCACGTTCACGGCGTTGTTGTCACCGTTAACAGGATTATCGATTAATCATCGTGCTCGAGGGTATTAATAGAGAGCTGGCGCAAAGGGAGCCCCGGCAGGCATTACCGCTCGTCCTTTATGCCTCTCATTCGTCACTCGCAGTGTAATCTGCCCGCAGATTTCCAGATATCTATATATATTTATATACATACATCTATATTTACTTACGTAAAGATTGCGCGGGTAAATCATCGAGAACGTTCAGCGATAAATTGATCGGATGATAATATATGCAGACATGATGGACCAAAGCTCCATAGGCACATCCGGAATCAACCCCCTCTCTCTCCCTTCTTGCCGGTTACCGAACCCTTGACATTCCATTAATTAGTCCAAGGGGCTGTAAACACGTCGGGTGCAGAACTCGGGAGGATAATAGGCGAGCCATTGAAAGGACCTCGCTGTTCGATTTCGCAGATAATTAAGCGACGTCCATAATGCTTGGGATTGTTTCCAGAGGAATCTTGTCTTCCCATGAACGGGATAACATTTTTCCGAAAAATCTGAAGATCTGTGACGTTGTGATTTTTGTTTTTTTTTTTCATATTTCTATTTTTCTCAGCGAGTTCGCGTCCCTGTTTCGATGTTTTCGTCCTTCTAATTCACTTCCAATTTCGATGTGCAACTCCCCACGGTCGCTGCGTGCAAATTACACTCCCCAGCCCCGGACTGCCGATTCCGGACATTTTAAAGTGCATTCCGGGCAGGGCTCGATTTAATCACGCCGGAAGTAAATACGAGAGCGTACAGGAAGAGAATATCAAGGCAACGGTTCCTCCTCGATCGATTTTTTATTATGGCAACTGCACGCGCGCTTCCTGTCTGCTTTACTTTTCTTCCCGACAAGCCAGCACAAAAGTTTTCATAATCCTCGCTATTTTGGTCATCAACAACAACTGCCAAGGCAAGCTTATTTTTTGTATTATGTTTCTTGTAATTATGGGAAGGCGGGACCAGATGCTCGAACACTTGCCAACGACACATATCGCTCCGGAGTTTTCAATTAGTTCGAGAATCAGAAAAAGTTGAGATTATCTTCTCCGCTCCCATTTGCGCTCCAGCTGTGGTCCAGAGAGGACTTGTTCGGCGTGTAGAAAGTTATCACATCGATATTTGCATGTGCATCCTTGGGGGCAGGAAAAATCGATGAAGGAAATTTCACGGGCGAGGAAAAATATTTATTTTTTTGTGTTCCGAGAAGATGAAAAAATTTCTGTGGATTTTTTCATCGATCGCTAAGACTCTCGACACTTTTTCGTCGAATCAAGGACACGGTGGTTTAAGGTCATTCGTCCACGTCGTCTCGTACTCGTAGACGTGTCCCGTGGTCGCGGTGCTCGTTGGTTCCGTCCCTCGGCGACCCAGCAACGGGATGGTATCGATTCGTGGTTCCCGGTCCAATTTTACTCTCTGTCTTGATTCCGCTCGATCGAAAACTCGGCATGTTCCGGTGAATAATCGAACAAACAAGAATTTTCTTCTTTTCTATGGACCGTGCAGGCTAGCGGGAATAACCTTCGTAATTAAGTACAAAGGGATTAAGGGTCCTGTGGCTGCAAGGGCGTCAACAACTTGGGAAACGTTTTAATCGCACAACGAATTTCTGTGTCTCAAAAAAAAAAAGAAGATTTTCCGAAAAAACTTGTCACTTGGGTCAAAAAGACCCGTATGATCCGCGAGGGGTTGAAATTATTTTTTATTTCTAAATAAAACGTTTTGCAAATCAACATTTTGCATTCACACATTAATTGCGCTGCTCCCGAGGAAGATGGAAACGAGTGATTCTCTCCTATTTACACGAGCGGCCGCGGGAGGTTGAAGGGCAAGTGCGAGAGTGCGCGCTTCAAGACGGACGAGATTATTACTCTCGTCGAGTTTCCCGAGCCCGTACCATTCGTACCAAAAGTTGTTTTCCAATGAGAAACCCGAGGCCACTAAATTCTGAAAAGAAGGAAAACCTCGCGGCGAGCCGCTTCTCGAGAAATTTCGTTGCTCAAATTGAAACCGACGAGCCAAAAACGACCCTCCGTCGATTCAAAACGGATTTTTCGCGTTTAATTCTCTCTCAAAATGCCAGAAATATTTCTATCTGGCCATTTTAATTCTGTGCCTCGAGTCCTTCAATTTTGGGGACCGGACTCTCGATCCAACAGCTTCTTGAGGAGAATGCCCGAGAAAGAGAACGAGTCCTTCGCGTTTCATTGGCTTTGAAAATTCCGATGAAATTTCGTCGACAACATTTCTCTCCAAAATATTACACGATCCCCCCGCTGTCAACTTTTGTCGTACTCTGTAGATATCTTCGGAAATGCTATGCACACTCATGTCCTCAGCTGCCATATTCCTCCTCATTTCTCGAACTTATTCCCCCCCCCCCTCTCCTCTCCTTCCTTCCGTCTCTGCTCTCTACTGGATCCAAGGACCCAAGGATACGAGAGATTTCTGGCGAGTCCTCGAGCATTACTTGTACGAGAGTTATGACTCGGCATACACGTCTCTGCGATATGTATTTAACGCGCATCTGATAGAACCTCCCCATGAATTCTCCATCCGACATTTCGCAGTGCTCGAGTGACTCCAGGCGACGAGATAATTCTCAGGGTAGTCTCGACAATCTCCCAAAATTACACCAAGTACCTAACCTCAAGAGCGAAGCGTGCATGAATATACATTCCGGGGCCTGTCACGGGCTCTCAACGCGAGACCTTCCGCACGACGAATCAACACAAATTCCTGTATTCTAGACACGCAAGGAACAGAGGCGACAGAAAGAGCACAAGAGGGAGAGACATTCGACAAGTGGAAATATATTGGCACTCCTGGGAAACGCTCCAGATCGTGTGCACGCGATCATATGAACGGAAGTTAATGTTGTCCTCGAGGCTTTTCATAATATTATAATGGACTATAGTGAACCGCACGAATCCCTGGAGTATCCTTTAAATCTCCTGCTCCAATTTGTATTCCAAATACGCAAACACGATTTTGTCGCAAACTCAATTTCAGCATTACACACATTTATTTATTATTCAATGCACGAACGATCTATCAATGACTCTCCGCGGATCATACGGGTCTCTTTGACCCAAGAGACGATTTTTTTTCGAAAATTTCCTTTTTTCAACGTTTTATTTCGAAATAATACAAGATATTGACTTCTTGCAGATCATGTGGGTCTTATTGACCCGAGCGACAAGTCTTTTCTGATAATCTTCACTTTCAAAACGTTTTATTTATAAATAAAACATCATTTTTGCTCCTCGCTCATCATTCGGGTCTTTTTGACCCAAGCCACGACGTCTTGCCGAAAATTTTGATATTCAAAATGTTTCATTGAAAAATAGAATATATTATACTTTCCCACTGCGGATCATATGGGTCTTTTGGACCCAAGCGGTAATTTTTTTTCGGAAATTTGTTTTCCAAAAATTTGATATATTATTTAGTACCAAATATTTTTAAGTATCCTTATTTATTATTATTTATTTCATTATTATTATTATTATTCATTATTGAAATATTTTTTCAATAATGAATTTTTTTTAAAAGAAATTTTTTAAGATTTTTTCCTCTCCAAATGCACGAGATATAAGTGGCAGGACGAAAAGGACCCATATGATCGAGGGTGTCATAAAAAAGCATATGCTCCGCGGAAGCTTGATGGAAATAATGCGGTGAGACATTCCGATGGAAACGAAAAAAAAAGAAATTTTGTTTTTCTGACGATAGAAAAAGAATCTGAGCCTCAGCGTCGCCCTAAAACGGAGACCCAAGTTCCTCGAGTTTAGAAATTCGGGAAATCTCGGCGTGTATGTTGGCAGACTGGAACTTGTTCGCTACAATTAGATTTCCATTGCTCAAAATAAGTTTCTACACATATACGTGTAGCGCGCAAGCCCCAAGCCAAGAAATTGCGGCACATTGAAATTCCACCGTTTCCGGAAAGATAAAACCTGCCAAGCGCACTTTCGCAGGAGTTTCGTTAAAAGGCGTTATCGCTTTCCGGTCGTTGGCTCGTTTCTTTTACCATATCACACCCAGCACACGTACCGCCGCTCCTCTCGCTATAATCGTAAAAGCACCAGTGGTAAATACATCGTGCAGCTTCCTTCGGTACTTATATCAACTGCATTACAAATGCACATTACGTTAAGGAAACTCAGGAATTTTGAAATCTCGTCATCATTTTTTTTTTCCATATTTTTTATGCTTTTTCGTATTTCTTTTTAGTTTTTTTTTCTTACAGTGTCAGTGAACGCAAGATTCGTCCATCAAAAGATATTCCGAAAGCATCGAAATTGTTACAAATGACTTTTTGTTGGCCTGAAAAAAAAAAAAAAAAATTTTGTAAAAATAATTTTTTTTTACTTTTTTGTAATAATTGTTTTTTTTTTTAAATAGTTTCAGTCAACCTCAAGATTCGTCGATCAAAAGATATTCCGAAAGTATTGAAATCTTTACAAAATGACTTTTTTTTAGCCTCCAATAAAAAAAGAAAAAAATATATTAAAAAACGTATCGTTAAGGAAATTCAGGAATTTTGGAATCTTGTCTAGATTTTTTGTTTTTTCATATTTCTTTTTACTGTTTCGTGATAATTTTCGTTTTTTTTTTTTTTTAAATAGTTTCAGTCAACTCGAGATTCGTCGATCGAAAGATATTCCGAAAACATGGAAATCCTTATGGATGACTTTTTCTTTAGTCTCGACTAAAAAAATAAGGAAAAAAAAAATTGGAAAAATCGTTGGCTGTGAGTTGGCATTCGTAGTAATTAATGCATTTTTTTATTAATGCATGCTGAGTTATTCAATTTATTCAGGACATCGATGCATAACTGAAAAAGAATAATCTACAATTTTGATAGAGTTCTCTGTTGAAATTGACTTTGGAGGTCGAGACTCTATAGCGAATAGTCGTGGAGCTCGTTTCCCAACGGTTCTGTGATGTATGGATGATATACGCCGTTGAAAAGTGATGTTTCAAAGGGCTGAATAAATAGTGGAATGGAATATGAACTGGAAGAGATTTGGATGAAACATCGCTTGGACTCAACTCGTCTGTTTACAGTTATTGTGGATGTACAAATATACCAATCGAATTGTTGATAGTCTCGTTCGATTCTGAACATCCGGTCTGGGCTGTAAGCTCCCCGAGATAGATTTTCACTCTGTCTTTCTACCTCCTTCTCTCTCGTTTATTTATATACCATTTTTCGCTTGTCTTTGTTCTCCTCCATCCCCTTTCCTCCTCTCTTTTAACTCGTGCTCCACGAACTGTGACTTTCATTGTTTCACTCACTGCTTCTCGTGCCATTTCACTTTCCAAGTATTTCCAACCGATTCTCGTTGTTTTTCAAATTTTATTTATCTCCTTTATTTCTCTCCATGTTTTTCCCCTTTTCTACGACTCTCTCTCTCGTCCTCTGCTCTCGAAAAATCATGTGATTGATTAATCGCCCACGATACGTCAAACGTTTCGATATTTCTTGATAAAGCAATTTTAACTTATGATTCTCCTGCTTCGTACACCAAGCACGTACGGCTGCGACACTTTTCCTAGCATCGATTTATCTTCCTCGATACGTCGAGAAATAAATGGAACGATTTTTTTTTTTGGCTTCAAAAATTTTCATTTTTTCGCATTTTTTTTTTCTTGTCAAGAAAAAAATGCATCATTACCGAGATACGACCCGATACGTCGAACCTGCATTCAAGAAAGACATATAAAATTTCGCAGCAATTAATGTGCTCTGCGATCCAGCCAGTGTCGTTGGTGTCAACTCGGACGCAATAAAACTTTGCCTTCGATCTCTTTTTTCCTATCTTGCAAGGACATCGAGCCAAGAACAAGAACATTCCATTTGTATCCGGAGAAAAGTACTCGGGCGAGAGAAATACTTTCACGAGGAGATTCATCGCACTAAGCGTCGTGTTCACGATGCTTTGCACCTCGTAAACTCCTGCCTCCGAAGTGTTAGTACGTATATTACGTAATCCTATATACAGAGCGACGTATTTATCACATGTACGAAGTGCCTTTCAACGGACCAAGAGATGGCTCCTTCGATCGATCGTTCAGCAAACAGCCTGTCAACCATTTCTCCAGACGACCTGCTTCAATGACCTTGAATATTGTTTTACTACGATCGATTGTTCATGGGCTCGTAAACATATAAACAGTTGCGAATAATCGAGTGAGAATGTACGTCAAAAACACTCGTCATAATTCACTCATTAATAATCCAGAGACCGAGTTCCTCATTAAAAAGTATTATTTGCCCGATACTAAGCAGGTCGGCTACATACGGAAATATGAGTTAGAGTTTATTAAAATTTGGTGATAATATTCTTCAGTATCAATCCCAACGACACAAATTTTTTTCTATTTTTCGTCCCAATAGTTGCCGAATTATTTGTGTTTACAATATGCAAAAGATATACCTATACATATATATATATATATCTGAATCCTATGCTTATGTATGCAGACTGTAGTGTTCGATAACTCGAAAACTATGTAGGAGAGGAATTTTGAAAAATTTGTATATTAATATTAAATACTAAAGAGTATGCTCAACAAATTTCATCAAATTCTAATAATTTCGAATTTTCCTGTGCTTTTAACATGGCAGCATTATTGTGTGTAGTCACCCTCCTTATGGTAGATAGTGCGATAAAGTATTGGGCCTTGAGGACGAGACTACTTTCAGCTTTTATCGCATTCAAGGCTGTATATGTTAGAGCTCCATTCTGCTCCTCGTCTCTATCATCTGCAGCATCTCTGCTTCAGGGTCTCTGATCATGACCTTAATTATTTTTCTTATCTTTTTTTTGGACCGCCAAACTGATCAAGCTTTTTCTTTCGTACGCTGCAAAATAGCACCGAACACGATGTCTCAGTCGTTTTTTTTAGGGCACAGAATATTGAAAAACATTTTCAACTCAAAATTGGAACGGTTCTTGCTGATTTACGGGTCCTGCTGACCCAGTTTGTTGCTCGATGGTTGAAAGCCCCATTGTCGGAGTCAGTCAATAAATCGTGAGAAAATCGTCGAAGAAGAACATGCAAAAAAGAGGCTAAATAAACTGAGTAATATCTTGCAGTGAATTCACAGTAAAAAGTTTCATTGTGCGAGACTCCGACGTGTCTGGTTGGATAAGGAATGTGCTACTGCGACGAGAACTACCCAAGAGAGCGACCGAGCAAAAATGCATGATTTCATGCAGCCAGTGCTCATGCATCCAGACTCCCCAATGCAAGGAAAAAGAGAGAAACAAGAAAAAAGGAGAAATAAAACATCAAAAAAAAAAAAAAAAAAAAAAAAAAAAAAAAAAAAAAAAAAAAAAAAAAAAAAAAAAACACTATAAAAAGTTAAACAAGTGATAACTTTTTTGCCCCGATAAACAAACCCATTTATTTTAAAAAAATTAAAAAAATTTCGAAAAAAAATAAAAGTAATAAAAATAAAAAAATAAATGAATAAAAATAAAAAAATTTCAAAACAACTCAAACCCTGAAAATCGTGTTTATTCCGACTGTTGAATAAATGTTCTAGGGCCAATAACAGCAGCGAGCTTACTGGAAGCGAATCAACGAGAGGAAGAGACGAGGCTGGAGGTGGAAAGGCTCACTGCAGAGATCCGGACGTTAAAACTTCAGATACTCCAGTTGACAGGTAAACATTGTCATTAAGCAAAGATATACAGCTCAATAAGCGTGAAAACCTTTTCAAAAGTCTCGTATGAGTGGTAAAAGTTAATGTGCATTCGGACGAAGCTCTGAGTCATAATAAACATTGGGAAAGTCATTTCGTCAGTAGTAAGAGTCAGTGTTTGGTCAGGCGAGTCGGTGCCGAACTCATTGAATGCAGCCGTTGATTAGGATAGCTTTTTTTCATTTTGTTCAGAACTCCCTTATCATGTTTCTTTCGATCAGTCCCGATCAGAGTTTTCCATCAAATAAATTTCGATATTTTTTTCAACGCATTTCCTCCCTGGGCTTCGTGTCCTGATTCTGAGTGAATCCTGATGCAGTAGACGGTGCGAAACTTCGGTATATCCTGTCCGACAAGTTTCTCACATGGTCCTGAATGAGTTCCGAGCACCTGAACATCGTCATGCTCGTATAAAGTTCGGAAATGCTGAAAAGGTGTGTGGCCAGTAGAAAAAGTAGTTTTTGGTCAGACATAGTAAAAGCGTCGGTTTTTTTTTATTTGGCCACCGAATACCGTCGGAAAAATATTGCTCGAACCCTCAGTGATAATATTCGTAACAACACAATGATCAGGATTTGATAAAAATGGAGATTCATCCTTGCAATTACGTTTGGGGTGATCGGTGTGATTGGAGCGTCACAAGTTTGAGTGAGGACGAAACAATGGACGATTAACATTCATAGGTCGAGGTATATAATGCTGCAATGAAAGGATCATTACTGCGGTGATGATGGAAGAATACAATGGGGCTTTGTGGGGTGATAAAGTGACCTCTGCAAGCATAAAGTTGATGCTATTGCTCGATCTTGACTCCAACAATGATATTCATGAGGGATGATGACAGGGAATATCCATATTTTCCGCGTTTATTTATATATTTTGTTGCACATATATACCGAGTGATTTTCTTCTCTCTTGCTCTTTCCCACATTGACACCAACTCGGATCTTAACCGAGCACGTTCCATGGCTGCTCGTTAATCACGAATCAATGGCTTCATAATCAACCAGGCGTGGGCGACTCCATTGAAGAAGATTGTTCTATGTATAGCCAACGCGGACGTTAACGACCCGTATTCTCCATCACAAGGCCTCCGGGGCTTGCAGAATACCCTCAATAACTTCTTCTGAACTACCCCTAATTTTTTTCTACAACAACTTTCACCTCATCCCTGTTGCCTGTCATGGGTCGATTAAAATTTTTTTTTTTTCCACTCAAACAACGTGCAACAAGGACGTTGCATTCTTTCGAAATTAGATAATATTATGGGAAGTCATGGGACGGAAATTCAACTTTAGAAATATCGACGAACCATTGTGAGGAATTTGCTAACCACTCCACAATTTTTCACTCCAGCAATGCTCACCTCCATTCCATTGAACGTCTCTCCGGATATTTCTATTTATTGCTTCTGCAAAACTTTATAATTAATCGCTCTGGATTACTCGTCAAGTTTTACCCTCATTATTATTTTTGACAATGAGCACAGAGAGCGGTATACGATTTTACTTCATACTCGATCGTCTGACCTCTCAACCGGAAGCCCTCCCAAACATCCATCGATCTCCACCTCCCAATTCCATCCTCTTTCTATACCAAATCCTCCGGCTGACTAATTCACTCTGTTTCTACTTCCTCATCCTCTTCTCTCCTTTTTTCCTTTCTCTACTTTTTCTACTTTTCAGTTTTCCTTGCATTGCTTTTTTCATTACTGCCAATTAACACCATCCGTCCTTTCATTTTCTGGCTCCATTATTCACGAACTCAGCTTTTTAATTCTCAGTCATTATTTCTTTTTTGTTAATAAATAATTCAATCGTTTTTATTCGAAATATTCCGAAGACAAATTTCCGCATCGTTGAGTCTGAAGCGTCCCATTATTCATGAGATTAAGGAACTTGGCTACGTACTAAAAAGTGTGCTCACCAGATTTCAACGAATTTAAATAGTTTCGAATTTTCCTGTGCTATTAACATGGCAACATTATTGTGTGTAGCCACCCTCATTAATTTGCCTAATAAATCAAAAATAAAAATCACAACTTTCAACTTTTTTCGATTTTTTTCAAAATTTCTTAAAAATAAACGTACGTGATTTTGAGGCTGGCAGTGAAAATGGGATTTTTTTTATTTTGTGTCGTACTTGACTTGCGTGATGTAGAAATAAATTAGAGAGCAGAAGATCGACAATCAGGAGAGAGAGAGAGAGAGAGAGAAGAGTTTCAGTTTTTTTTTTGTTGCTTTTCCCTCCCTCGTATTTGTCGTTTCAGAGACCATATTAAATGTTGGCAGCGCACTTCCGAACGGTATTACACGAGAGACGAGGTAGGTACGTACGAACTTCTCTTACAGCGATGTTTGGGCCAAGACACAGTCCGCAATGGCAATATGGTTTGAGGAAGAGAAGGCAGGGGAATTACGGACCGTTGGGTTCGATGCCCACTTGGTTGAACTATTCGCATTAAGAGAAAACTTGCGATGTCTTAGAAATTCCGGAGAGATCGTCAGGTACTAACCCCATGGACCCAATTCGCTTCTAATGTCGTCGAGACACGCGGAATCTCTTTTCCACACATTCCATCCGCGTGTGTGTGTGAGCATCGGAGGGAAACAGGAAAAAAAACGAAAAGAAATAAGTCCGACGCATATATCCGTCTCTCTGCATGTTCATGCGATCTCCGGTGGTCCAACGCTCATTCAGTGGTTTCTACAAACCACCATCGAAGCTTAAGCTCCAGGAACTCGTAACTACGCCATTTCGCTGCGGTAAAATCCGCAAAGTATTCCACGTCCGAAAATAATAGATTTCCTGATAGTTTCACATAGTTTTCCAAGTCAGTGAGCATCCAAGTCTGTTAGCTGAATTTTGGGAGTTGCCTTCAAGTTTTGATCGAATGGGTAAGCCAAAAGCATGCCCTCCACTTCGAAATTAGGATCTGGATGTCTTCTGCTTCCTCATAGAGGAACCTATGTGACGGTGAACATTTTTTTTTTCCAGTTTTCAATGTCAATGTGCCCAAAATGTCCCAAAACGTCGAAAAATTACATCGAGAAAAAATGTCCGGATGTGCGTGTGTGTATGTGTGTATTTTCTGGCACTGTAAAATTCAAACGTTCATAACTCGAGAACAGTTTGAGCTACAGGGCTCCCGTTTTGCACAGATGTTGATCTACATCGACTCTTCGTTTCCTGATAATTTCGTCGGAATTGATAGGAAACTACGAGATCTACGGCGTTTTTAAATTTTCAAAAAAAATTCGAAATCGCTCTAACTTCCGCAAATTTCAAGATTCATTATTCATTTTTTTTATATAAATAGACTATGATGATAGGAAGGTTAGTGTAGAATTTTGGGAATATCGGTCGGATGGTTTGAATTTCATAATTTTTCGAATTTGACGATAATTTCGGATTTTTGAAAAATCGTCCAACCGCATCGTCGAAATTGATAGAAAACTACGAATTCTACGGTATCGTGAAGTTTTAAAAAAAGTCGTAATCGCTTTGACTTTCGCTCATTTCAAGATTCATCATTAATTTTTTTTTTTTAATAAATAGACTATCATATTAGGAAGGTTGGTATTGGATTCAGGGGATATCGATCGAACGCTCGAAATTTTATGATTTTTCATAATTTTACGAAAATTTGAGAGTTTTGAAAAATCTCCCAACTCGATAAATTTTTGCAAATTGTGTAAAATATTTTGTATAAGTTTGTACCATCTGTTTCTTCTCCCCATTGGTAGGTGGTCCACCAGGACACAGTGAAACAGCGAGCATAATAAATTCGAGTGACGTGGGTGACTGTTTAGCAGCAAGACGTCAAATAGACCTTGCAGAAATAAGTCAAGGTCTTCCGTTGAGCAACGAGTACGAGCTGATTCCTTTTAGTCACTTCACATTTTCGAGATTATATCCGGTGGATTTGGGTTTGGGTAAGAGGGTCGTTGAGAAACCAATAGGATTTAAGAGGAAGGACCTTCTCGAAGCATTGACAAAAGCCATCGAGACCCTTAACAAGAATGTATCCTCGTTATCCGGACGCTATACTCTGGAGGACTTTCTGGAGGGTTTGTACAGGATTGAGCCAACGACGGGAACCCAATACGAGATGTATTTCCGGACGAAAAATCTCAACAAAAGTTCAGCCCAACAGATCGCGACGACGAGCTCTGGATTCACGAAGATTACGATGATGAGGCCTTACGCACCGATCCACTTCGTGTCGTTGCAGCGACCGCAACCAACGCGAGAAAAGGAATTGATCCACATAATTTTGCCGTTGTCCGGACGCACCGGAACCTTCCAGAGCTTCATGGATAAGTTCGTCAAAATCGGCTTAAAAAATGACCGGAATGTCCACCTCACTGTCGTCTATTTCGGCACCGAAGGACTCTCCGAAGCGAGAGCGATCATGTCAAGAGTCCTCATGACCAGAGGCACCGGTGGTACCAATCAAAATCTCCGTCTTCTCGCTCTCAACGAAACGTTTTCTCGGGGCAAAGGCCTCAGGGTTGGCGCTGAACGAGCTTGGGGTGGCGACGGTGATGTGTTGCTTTTCATGTGCGACGTTGATGTCGTCTTCAGTGCCAGATTCCTCGACAGGTTTGTGCTTTTTGCTCGTTCCCTATTACCCTTATTTTATCCTCATGCAAAATTCACCGTTATTAGAAAAAAACAAAATCACTTTCTGCCATTTTTTTCGAACGAAAAAAAAATTCCAGTCACTTTTCTCGCAGGAATTCGAATTTACCACCAACGCTTGTTTACCCTTAATTCCTTTCTCCTCGAAAAATATAATTTGCATTAACCACACGCTGTTTACCATAAAAAATGGTTTTCCACCCTCCACCATTTTGTTTTTTGATTAAATAAAAAATTTCAGTCTTTTTTGTGGCGGCAATTCGAATTTTCCTGCAACGCTTGTTGACCCTCGATGCCTTTCTCCTCAAATAATAAAATTAGCATCGACCACACGTTGTAACCACGAAAAATGCTTTTTCACTCTCCGCCATTTTATTTTTCAGAAAACTCTCAAATTTCAGCCACTTTTTTGGCGGTAATTTGAATTTTCCTGCAACGCCTGTTTACCCTCAATTCCTTTCTCCTCGAATAATACAATTTGCATGAACCGCACGCTATTCACCATTAATTACGTTTCCTCTTCTGCATCGTATTACCTGCTTTGTGCTTCGGTATAATCAAGTAATGGCACCTTAAACACGTGTCCTTGAGGCAATAGACGCGTCCTTTCATCCAGCACGTCTTATCACAGCCTCTCGCGTGCATTATCTTTCAGTCGGTCTATCCTATATAACGCTTCGATGAGCACACTCAGGAGTAGTCATAGTCTTCCTCAAGGCGTCTCTTGTGTCATAGGTGTCGATGGAACACAGCCCCAGGACGCAAGGTCTACTATCCCATTGTCTTCAGTCTCTACAATCCTCATGCTGTATATACGCTCCAGGGACGTGAGGTACCACCTGAAACTGACCAGCTAGTCATTTCCAGGGATACCGGATTCTGGAGGGACTTTGGCTATGGGATGACGTGTCAATATAGGTAAAAATCCACAATTATGATCACCAAAGGATGTAGAAATTGATGCCACGATCCAAAGGGAATTTATCAACGAAAAAATGGAATTTTCGAGTTCAAGGTCATGAGAAATTCGGACAAAAAAACTGAAACAGTCGCGAATGATTTATTTGCCATGCAGCAGCGATTCCGTTCTTTATCACTGACTCCTGCTGCATTGATTTGTAGAATGGTGGCGACTCGTGTCACAAATATTCATGAACGTGATCGCTTGTTTTGCTCAATTTTTTTCGTTAACGGTGCAGATCTGATTTCCTACGAGTTCGTGGCTTCGACGAAGATATTGTCGGCTGGGGTGGTGAGGATGTCACTCTCTATCGAAAGTACGTCAGGAGCAACATCAAAGTCATTCGGGCAACAGATCCTGGCATTTTTCATATATGGCATCCAAAGGTACGTACTCGATATTCTCCGTTCACTATTTTTTCACAAACTTATCAAAGAATTCCTCCCTTTACTTATTATTTGTTTATTTATCTATTCATTTATTTCTTGGTTTATTTATTTATTTATTTATTTACTCATTCATTGATTGATTGATTGATTTATTTATTTATTTATTTATTTAGTATTCAAGAATGGTTCGTCGTTTTTGTGCCACTCGTATAAAATTCATGAATGTATAAAATCGTGGCCATTGTCACGAGAATTTGTTGGAATAGGGACCGATAGAGAGAAGATGATTTTAGGAGGGTGAAGATGGAACTAAAGGTCCTGAAAGCTTGTTGAACGAAGCTGGGACGAATAATGGTCGAGAGGACTGTTCGACGACAGGGAAAGTGTAGGAGGAGAAAATGAGGGCAGAAGCGGAAGTGTGTGCGATGGGGAGCTCGGCATTATAGCCGTAAACCGGAACGAGCGTCCTGCGGCCACCAGGCATCGTAGTTTTCCAAGGCTAGAATTTTTTAAAGCTTGCCAGATGTTGGCATTATTATTATTTTCCGTAGGAGCCTCAGACTGAATAGTCCTCGTTCTCCCCCCCCCCTCCCCCCGCCTCTCTCTCTCTCTCTCTCTATCTGCATATAAATATGTTTATATAGGAACGTACACTTTTACATATCAAAGCAGCATTTGCCTCATGGGAGCCTGCAGGCCGACCATCGAGCCCTCGCGATCGCTGCAGCCCCACACAAGCTTGGCAAGATTTCAGAGACACCGGAAATTCCAGACGAGCCCAAGTTTTTTCCTCCATCTATCTCGCTCACTATATTCTCACCAACTACCCGCATAAACGTACACCGCAAACGATCAAGCGCTTCATACTCGTGCCCTCCCTACGACGAGATCTAAATGTTGTTCTCCCTGCTCGTCCCCCATATGGCAGTTCCTCTGCCTCTCTCTCTCTCCTCCTCCCACATCTAGGCGATTACTTTTTCGTGGCTGCGACACGATCATCGCCAAAGATACTTCTGCCACCATCCAAGGCTGCTTCGCGCCTCGCTCTTCGACTATCCGCCTTCTCATGATTCTTATCGTGCTTGTTATCAATGAACGACCAAAAGACCCTGAGCTCCAGTCTCATTTTTTTCCAGCCATTTCCTACGAGGTTATTGTTTGAAAAAGTTCTACGACCGATGAGAATTTCGTCGTAAAGAAAACTCCGGAGATCGTTGCAGAAAAAATTGGACTCTCGGCTGATACAACGTCCGGCTAATTTCCCTCATCCCCAACACGAAAATTTGACATTTACTTGGCTCTCCCGCCACTGGGACGTGCGTCACCACTATTCTTATACAAAAACTTCATCACAATGTGGGATAATGTGATCCCGAATAATCGATACGCCACTACAAATTTTTCAGTGACTAATACCAAACGGGTAATAACAGCGAGAGCATGATACAGCCTCCCAGGCAAATTCTCACGTTTTATTCCTCTGACCCAGTTCCCTCTTTTGTCAATATTTCACGAGGCAAAAAAATAGACATCGTTGAGGCACTCGTTACTCTGACGACCTCAACGACCTCATCGAGCCTCCAGGGATTCTCCAACTGACAACGAAAGAGAGAGGGAGAGAGGGTTGGAAAAATCGCTCTGTAGCGCTGAACGATGCGAGCACCGTGTCGAGATAAAATTGGAACACTCTGATAAAAGTCTCACTGGCAATCGCGAGCACATATATTCCATTTGCTATCGAACCAAACTTCATATGGTTTTTGTATCAATTGTTCGCTGATTAAAGCGTTGCAGCGATGAATCATCAAGGATATCGAAAAAAACGTGAAACAAAAAATAGAAACCGGAATAAAATTGACAACCGATCGTGAAAAATACTCAAAAGACTACTCGGACGAGGTTCTACCTTTTTTGTTTGAAAATTTTGTTTTTAAAACGCTTTATTTCAAATCAAATAAATGCAACGCCCGTGAAAACTATAAAACCTTGAAGGAGTATCAATGGAGAGTATTCCAGAATTTTTTAAGATTTTTGCCCCCCGAAATACGTGAGACAGAAGAA
>JAPYYS010000748.1:0-42300 GCA_030522525.1 Campopleginae sp. 14b | reverse complement strand
GTCACGGAAATGTGTGCGTGTGCGTGCGTGCGTGGGTGTGTGCGTGTGTGTGCGCGTGTGCGCGCGTGTGTGTGTGTGTGTGTGTGTGTGTGTGTGTGTGTGTGTGTGTGTGTGTGTGTGTGCGTGCGCGTGGGTATGAATGCGCGAGTGTGTTTCTCGTCGTCGCTACCAAATCGCCGCCATCTCGTCATTCACGTTTATGTGTACACGTTCCTAATCGGCGTTCTCGCGCGTCGAGAGGCACCGTTTGTAATCTAGTCACAATAAAAATCAATTCTATTCTACGTCGAAGCGTATAAACATTCATTTCCCTTTCCTCCTTATCAATCCGTAACCTCGAATTGCATCTTCACGCTCCCGGTCGCTCGAGATGAGGAAATAAAAATCCAGGTCATTTGGGAACGCGATGTCAAAATTTAGAAAAATATAAAATGTGAGATTTTATTGCATTTTATTCTTTTGAGTTCAACGATCTCGATTATCATGACCAAACGCATCAAATCATCGGGAAATTTGTATGCATATCGTCTGGTCCCGATACAGCCTGCTCCTGCTCTTTATATACATGACGAGCTGCATCGTCGTGGCTGCCGTCAACGTGCATGAGCATCCACCCATCGAAAAAGACAATCGCGAATGACGATAAATTATGCACCCTATCCTAGACCCAAGGGTCCTTTCTGCTTCGATTCCCTGGTATCCCGCATTATGTACCCATGCACCAAACTCCCCCTTCTCGCCTTCCCAGCTGAAACAACCCCTAAGACTCGTATACATTACAATATCGTCCTAACGTTAATCTCATTACTATTACGAGTTATTACGCTCCGTATGTTTGCCATTATGACGAAACAGTGCAATACATACGAAAGTATGGATCACGTCATGAGGGGAGAGTCTCCTGTCTTGGAACACTCGACTTTGTTCAACTGCAAGATCTCCTGAACCAAGAAACTCATAATATAGGTCCATGGATACCAACCAAAAGCTTCGTGGACGAGTGAATGAAAATTTATCGTTCCAGTAGATCGAAACTCGATAAAAATTTCAATTCAGATCGATTTTTATGGAATGAGTGTCGAAAACAACGAAAAATGTCGCTCTTGATGCACGAGCTTACGATTCAAAACGGGAATCGGCAATCAACCCTTTGCATAGACAGATATTATAAGGAGACGATGCTCGAATCGAGATCGTGAGAATAACTGTATTTGAAGGTTAATGAATGCACTGAAAAAAAAAAATTGTCAAAAAACGTCAATACTTTGTTGAATATACGGTGAACTAAATTTTTTTTTATAATTTCCAAATTTTTGTTATTTTGACAATATTTTTAATTTCTAACGAAATCGCCAGCTAAATTTACGATTGGAATAACAAAAATTTACTTCGAAAGAAACTTTCTTCAATATTTTGCGCTGCAATTACCAAATTTTTTGTGATTCTTTGGAAAAAAATTTTGTCGACTGTATCGAACGAAACATCGATCTTTTCCAACAAAATGTTCTTTTGAGTGTGAAGTACTTCGGTGAATAGCAAAATACTATCGACCCACAGAGTATTCACATCCCCTGAATCTATTCCATATCGTACACATGTGTAGAGTTGTTTGTGCTCGTAGGAAATCGTCGATGGGAGGAAAAAGAGTTTCGATGTGTATGGGAATTCATTTGAATAAGCATTACCGAGGATTCGTTTCGGAAGATCCAATGCCGTTTGCTAACTAAATGGCTTGCGTCAAATAGACTGTAAAAATATATAAATACACGTATAGATTTGTGAACGTGTTTATAAGGAAAAGCTTAACGAAGGGAGAGACGAAAGTCGTTCAAGTTTATACGAAGACTCGTTTATACTCTTTCACTTTTCTCGTTCGTGTCTCTCCAATGTTTGTTATCCGAAACTCTCTCACCGCCATTTTCATTCGTCGTCTGTTGTCCCTACTCGAAAATGCCTTGGCAGATCAGCCGGATTTACCCAACGAATAAAATCCCACGAGGTGTCATGAATATGCCAGTCCGCTGACTTCCTCGACAGGTCTTTCCTCTCTGCTGCCCTTTTATTTTTCCCTCATTTCCCACTTTTGGACCGAAACTTTTTTTGGTTTAGAATTTTCCGGTTCAACTGGAATTTTATTCGGCTCTGAACGGGTTTTCGGATTACCAGCATAATTGCTGCGTTCGTTTGTAAACAAAAAAGGAAAAATTGTGAACGTCGTTACTGTCTTCCTGACGATAATCGTAAATAACTATGATTCTCAATTTTTTCCAAATAAAAATCATTCCAAATAAAAAAACGTAAACCTTAGAATTTCCGACAAAACCCAAATTCAGCCACAAGTTCGTTTTTCAATGACAGTAGTTTCTGAGATCGCGATGGATTGGCGCCATTATTTCTCATTGTGGAGAATTTTGCGTTGGTTATTTTGACTGGGATTTTGTAAACGTGTGATTGAAAAATCGGGCCTTCCAATGTACACAAGCAAGAGCTATATGTTTTAAAGTTGTTTTCCGTCGGACAAGTGATTTACAATGGGAAGGCTGTGAGGAAAACGTGATCTGCGATGCTGGAGCTAATCTGAGACTGGGGAGGGACGCGGAGCATCGTGAAAAAGAAAGAGATGTGGGGTCTGCAGAGAAATAGGGAGGCGTGTGCCAGGAAAGAGCGTAGCGGAATGGAAAATTGAAAAGACCACCCGGAGAGTGATACAAGACTCCGGGGTATAGAGCTAGAAAACAAGCAAGAGGTCACGATCGGCACCTGATCACACAGAAAATGTATTATCGTTAAAATAACAAACGAATAAGTCGTCAACCAGATTTCCGGTGTGCCAAGTTGCGCCATACACTTAAAGAAAAACCAATAAAAAAATGGAGCTCCAAAAATCTTTCCAAATCTTTTTTTTTTATGCAGCAAAATCTTCGGGATCCTCATTTCCTCGTTAAGAAAGTTGAAAAACAAATGAAAATGAAATAAAAATCGTTTGGATCAGAAAAAACTCAAGCAATCCTTTGATGTGGAATTTGGACGAAAAAAAAGTGAGATACTCGGTTTACGAGGTGCATCTAAATCCGACGTATAATCGAAAATTTGATAGCCTTTTTTCGGGAGATAATAATTGTAGGAGAAAACGTAATTAACGTTTGCGACGTTCACCTTAAATTCGACATAATGACCGCCCCACGCGCGCTCAATAACATAATGGTGGCCATAAAAAAAAAGCTCGCGAGAGAATAATGTGTCGTAGAAATAATGTGAAGTGAGAGATTGCCCGTTATTTTGAGACGCAGCACACGTTTAAGTGTGATAAAATGGCAATTAACATGAATGTGTGTCGTGGCACAGTAAGAAGCTGAGCATCTCTTTCTCCCTCTCCCACATTTTCTATCTTTGATGTCTCGGTAACCACAAAAGAAGGTAATAAAGATACGCTGCGAGCTCGTATGCGAGCCTCGGGACTCTCTTCTCTGCGCTCTGATATCAACGACATCTTTTCGCCTTATCTCTCATTGCTCTGTCGTAGAGATAGAAAAAAAGGGGGAAAAGTATAAAAAAAGACACCAAAATGAAACTGTCGTTTTTTTTTTTCGTGGAGCGCCTTAATCTCCGACTAACGAGAGCAATTATTCCGAATCTTCTCAAAAGCAATTGACGCGAAAAATTGATTATTTTTCCAATAAATTAACCTCCTAAGCTCCCAACAGATTTTTACACCAGAAACCCTCGCAATTTCCACAGGTCTCGTCAGTTTTTCCATTCATCAAAAATAATTAAAAAAAAAAAAAAGTCGTCTCTCCGCTTCAAGATTGACCACGTCGTTCCTGTAATTCTTCAACTTTAATTGGATACAAAAAATTCCTCATTGTCGAAAATCGATTCCGATTCATCGTCGTTTGATAAATCATGACTTTTTCCTCAATTACTCGGTGGCAGCACGTTCGGTAGCGTATCATGTATCGTACGATACAGAAGCCGCTTCTATCATTCTTGTTTCAGCGAGAATATGTATAGATATATGTTGGCGTACGGTATGGGAGAATTTGGTACGTAGTAAGTATAGAGCCTCGTGTGGTATACCCTTCCGCGATGTACAGTGTACCATTGTATGGAGTGGATCTCCGGGGCCAGAGCGTTATTTATTGGTGGTACGAGCATTACCACTGGAGCCCGGTCGAGGCGAGAGAGGAGCCAAGCCAGAAACGAGCAAGACGACGGTGTGGCGAGCCAGCACCGCACGGCCACCACTGATGAGCACTGTATATCTGTATTTATAAATATATACGTGTATATGTGTGAGTCCATCGAGAGAATTTCTCGTCTACGACGGTCTACTTCTTCGCGAAACCGACGACGAAGGCCAAAGGTATTAAGGACTACTCGCTCCGTCGTCCCGTAAAAAAAAACGGTAGAAAAAAAAAATTTGACGCCCATCAGGAACGGGAGACGTAGAAATAAGAACAATCGGACTGCGAGTAATATATCGTACGAAAATATATCCTCCTATAATTGGTGTTAAAGTCGTATCGTTTCGTAGCTCCAAAACGTTCCAGAGCTCATTTCGCCCTCTTTACCACTCTCGTTGATATTTATTTTTGAAAAATTATTTCGTCGCGTCAAGCGCTGCTGTTTTTGAGCACCGCACGTTGCCCTTGCCGATTCGTATGTAAATATGTCATTTTTGTGCACGATCCTCTTATACTAAATTCTTCCCTTTGAGCGGAAAAAAACTAAATTAATTCCATGAAAAGGCGATGGAGCGAGATTAACCTTGTTAATCCCTCTCTATATCGGGCCTGGGAAATTTGATGGTTCCATCCCGGAATCTCTCTATGCAAATTTTAATCAGCCAGAGTGGTGAACGTTCCGCTGATATCCTACGCACAACCCCTAACAATGATGAGACTCCAAAGTGCAGCTTGCACTTTCGTGTTGAATTTGAAAATTGGACAAACAATCAACGTAACTTTTGGCTGTGCGTTATTGCTTTCGGAATATATTTTTCTAGTGACGGTTATTTGTATTGTATTGCAGCGAAACCAGCCAATGATAAGAGCAAAAATGCAAAAAATATTTTTATCAGAATTTTTCAAAGTTTAATATTTTTTATCAATCTTCGTCCTTTGCCCCGAGAAATTTTTCAAATAAATTAACGAGAACCGCTGTCTTTTCAGTTGTCAATGAAAATAACGAAAATTTGTTGATCCAGCAATTTTGTTGGTCACTCGAGACAGAAATGAGTAGAAAAATTGAAAAATCAAGAACTCTAATTCGCACGAAGTAATGAGACGTTTTCGGAAGTGAAATCTAATTGACTTATCGGAACTATTTATGCCGTTATTTACTGGTGGGAAGGACGATGAGTTTTTCATGACGTTGGATATTTTTGGTTCCATGAAGAGCGACAGATGGAAAAGCGAATGAAATATAACTGAAGAAAGACGAATGACGTTGAAGAAGTTTGTATATATACATAAAATGTATGATCACATGAATCCATGCATAAATGCATTGCATGGATCAGCATGGTTACTACATAATGCATCGAGCCTCCGATTTACTTTTCCCTTATAGTAGGTGCTCTCATCGACGTTCAACTGTCCGTCCCGCTTGTAGAATATAATCATCTATAGTTATACAAAATGGGTAAAAGTATTTGCTTCGGGCGAGAGCATCTCTACTAACGTGTTTCAGATGGAGTAAAGACCCTTTGTGCCTATATGCGAGCGGGGCTATCCACGCGCTTTTCCACCACGAGATTGAATATAAACGCGAGAATAAGAAGCCATTTTATCACGCTTTCGTTGAGCTTTTTTACTCTAGTGAAATTGAGGGATCAGCTATGTCGGCTTAGAGAATTGGAACGATACGAGCTCGCTTTCTTCTTTCACTTTCTCTCTTAGTCCATACCTTTGTATGTTAAACTAATGTCTCGTGTCAGGTCTGCACCGAGAGGTTTTTTCTGCTGTCACTTAAGCACCGTGCCCGCATTTCTCGTCTGCCCTATCCGTCACAATTTTCGGTACAATAATGCGAAGCGGAAAAACGAAATTTTGTAGCCTCCATGAGTATTTGAAAATATTTTCGAAGTCAAAAATGAATCCAATTTTGCAGGCCAAAATATTTCGAGATTAACGTCACAAAAACATGATTTTATCGGAAAAATATCATAAAGTTTGATGAAAGATGTAATTGGGCGAGAAATGAAAGAAAAATGTTAATAAGGACCAATAAATAGTTCAAGGAGTTCAGGGACCTTTTTATTCGCTAATTAATCGACCGATATCTTTTATTTCTGTTTGAGCATCAAAGAGAAGTTCGTGGTTGGCGGATTTTTCATCTTTCCCGAATTGAATGTTAACAAATCTTTATTTTTATCGTGTCAGATGAAAATTGGTGAACTCAATTAATATGCACGCGGTAGGAAATATTCGTAAAGAATGGTTTTGTCAGTATGGGCGCGACGATTGCCGGTTTTCTGAGATGATGTTCACTGCGGGAAGACAGAGGGTGAAAAAGATAGTTTTGGACTGAAAGCGTTAACATTAGCCGTATGGTATGATAGGCTGCACCTGCAGGGCACTTTGAAGTGAGGTACGTAATCCCTGCTCGCACGAGACGTGCGCCACTCGGCTAAGCCTCCATGATTTAGATGCTCTTGCGAGTATTTTAAGAATCCCCTTTGCTCTCGTTTGCCACTCACTCCCTCTCTCCCCCCTCGTTCTCTGTCTTTTCAACCACCCCCAAATCATCTATACGCCAGAATGAGAATTCCCGCGTGTACAAACGATCGCTGTTTCATGCGAAATACGCGACGATAATTCCTCGACTCGTTTTTTTCCTAACGATTCGTAAAGGGGGAACAAAAAAAAACTTTTTTTTTCACAGCGACAATGAATTGATTACGAATTTCAAAAAAAAATGTAGGAAAGGGGTGAGAGGATTATTATTCTCAATTAATTTGATAAAAACAGATCGAAGCTCGTTCGAGTGGATAAAAAAATGACATCCGGCAAGAGTAATCACGAAATTGAATGAAAACAATGAAAATCTAATAAATTTGGAGGCCGAGCTGGAAGACATATCTTGAAATATATGCAGCTTCGTTTATACGCGTATGCGAACGGACGGTCGGTTGCTCTTGAGGTTCTCGAGGTATTATACGGACGTCGAGGAGAAAAGCTAAAGGACCTGGCATGTATGTGTATATAGGATGACAGCGGTGTAGTATATAGCAGAGGGAAGAGCAGCTTGGTTCCTTGAGGGCAAGAGGGGATGGTTATACGATCTGTGTCTCCTCTCGACCCTCGCAATATCTATGTACATATAGCAACTCGAGATATATAGACATATGTATTCATATAACCACGCCATCGCCTCTATTCCTCCAGTTTCCCTTCTCTCGCGTGGGCTCCCTCGTTGAATCTAATTACACGCCAAGACCCACCCCCGCTTGCCCAGGACCAGCAACCCCAGCGGTTGCCAAGCGACGGAAGCCATCTTGGAGGGTTGTAGCCACTAATGGCCTAATGAATTTAATGGAGGCTCCACCGAGCACCACACCGAGTGTGTCGCCTCTCGGCGCTTCCAAGGCACACACTTCGAGGAGACCCAAAGAAAATACGAAAAAAAAACGAGACGAATGAAAAGCGAAAGCTCCAAAACGTCTCAGGAATATAAGTGAAAAAAGACGAGCCACTGACAAACAATTCACAGGGTAGATTTATATTTTTACTCGAATTTAACGCTCAACAGAACATCGACCTGATCTGATCGAGTCGAAAAACCCACGAAGCATATTCACTTTTCCCAAATTCCCAAGCTGACGAAAAATAATCTACAAGAAAAAAAATTATCGATTTTTCTAAACGGAGTTTAACATCCAGAAAGAAAAAGTGCTTCAGGGAAAAATAAGTTTGGACATGAGGTAACGAAAAAGGTTGGTCCATCGGACGTTTGACAAAACAGTCGACCACGTTTTGCCAAGATCCCAGGGATTCTGTAAACCTGCGACGAAGAAAAAGAAGAAGAGAATGAGCGAGAAGAGTGGAAAGGGAGGGTTGGTTTGCCTGTGGCGTGGCAGTTCTCTCGCTAACCAAACTCCGCTCCCCTGCTTTGTATATACGTATCTGGTCTTACGGGATTTTCACAATTAAGTAAAGTGTAAGTGGCTGTGGTGGTGGCTTGGTTCTTGCCCGATGGGATACCAGCATCTACAGGAAAAGGGTGGAAAAGTCGTCCTCCCTCGGTGGCTAACGAGATTTAAAGATGTATATACATACACATGTAAACCTAACTCACACACGAACAAGGATTGCTCATCTAGAATGTCCTTTCAAAGTCACGCCCAGTGTGCGACAAGTAGTGCTTGCGTTTTTTTTTTTTTTTTTTTTTTGAATTTTTACGAAGGGTTGGAGAGAGAAATGCAAAAACCCGAACAAAACTTTTCATGTAGAAATCTTGTGAATATTTTTTTGTGCAACCTTTGAAAAAGTTTGAAAAACTCGTTTTTATGATTCGAAAAAGTTGAGGGAATGGAGAATCTCGAAAAATGTTCTCCAGCTCGTTTTCGATGATAAAAATGTGGAAAAACGATTTTAAAAAAGTGAAATCATCGGGGTCCGAAGAAAAGGGGGTGATTACACGTCCATCGCATTATTTCCACGAGTATTTCATGCGAATGAAAAAAGAAAAAGTAGAAAAGAGCCGGAGAAAGAGAGAAAAAAAAAGAGAAATCTTGAAAAGCATGGAAACGCGAGGAAAAACGCGTGGGGCGCATGGTGGCTCTTGAGAGGGTTGTTTGCACAGCGAGATAACGAGAGCGAGCACGATACGAGATTATTGTAGAGATAGGCGACTGAGCCTGGTGTATATTTACCCTCATGAGCTGGCACGTTGGTGAGAAAGAGAGCATGGACTAGGAAAAAAACGAGTAAGCGAGAGAAAATGAGTTGCGGTTGAAAAAAAAAGTAACACGTGTACAGATATATGTGAAATTAGCTCGGAATACCGAACGTGAGATATGGAGCATTTGTCTCTTCAATTAGAACGGGTTACTGATGTTTGCACAGCACTCGGACAACTGGAACTACGAAAAGGAAACAATGAAATAGTTCGATTGGAAGAAATCGGTGCTCCAAAGCGATGATGCAATATTAATGTTATTCAATTTTATTGCCGAGCGTTGACAAAAAGAAATCCGTGGAAATTTCATTCGAGCCTGAAATCGAGAGCCAAGGATTCTTTATCTCTGCATTCTCATGTCTTCACCCTCTCTCTCTCTCTCTCTCCCTCTCTTTTTGTCCTCCTTTCTCGAAGCTTGGTGGACGAGCTTTAATGGCCGTGGCAAAGTACCGGAGAACAAAAGTGTAAAATTTCAATGGCTCGTGTATAAGAGATAACTCACAGATCATAATGGTGCTCGAGTACACAGGCGATTCGCAATTTTATTGCCACAGTCATTATTCGTATCCTCAACATCTCTTAAATATACAACTTTTTGCTCCATGCAAAATAATACTCGTGTACGTTTTTTTCGACGAATCTTAACACCGGAATCGTTCAACGTAGACCACTAAATATGGCAAAGTTTGTATGTGCAAGAGAGAAAGCCTGCGAGAAAGGGACAACGAAAAAGACGATGAGAAAAATCTCTGTTAGTCTGGTGAAATGGTCGTTACGTACCACCTGTAGCCTTTTTTAATTCCCGCTCGTTCTCGCGTTCCTTTCACATATACATATAGAAATTATGTTAACGCTGAGTAAATATAAGAAAAAAAAATCTCTGCCTGTTCGAAGTCGTCCTGGACAATCTCGAGATGTCGAACCAAAAGTCCAGAAAAGCGTTGAGTGTCAAATTTTGAAAATTGCAGTTTTCGAGTAAAATTTATCAACGATTGAAAGGAAAAAAGCGGTGGAGTCGCCAGTGATCGATCTTCGGGCTTGAATGGATGGAGAAAAGTTGCTCACTAGTTGCTGACTAAAAAATACGAAGAAAATATTGAAGAAGGCAATGTTGGCATGGAGTAGAAAAAAAATGAGGAAAAAGCATGGACTGCATTGCGAACGACAGAGAGATAGAGAGTCTCGAGAAGATGAGATCTGCTCTCGGCTTCTCATATCGTCATCTCGTCTTGCTTGGATTCTCACTTTTGTTGTGCTATTTACACACAGGACTTTCGAAACGAAAGGGTTTCATTGTGTCGAGGGCACTGGGAGAGAAAATGATTTTATTATAAAAATAAAAAAGGCAAATTAATGTGACCAAGCGAATAAATATTTCGAAAATAAATTCAATCAGCGAGCTCGGAGTAAAATTAGTTCGTGAGGCAACTTTTCATAGTTCGGAGTTAGAAAAAATGTTTTTCGATAAAGATCGAACGATTGGACATGAAATAGCCTTTATAGGTATTTTTTCTCTTTCTTTCTCATTCGTTTCTTGCTGACGTTGCCAAGGGGGTTGAAGCGCGTGCGCGCTTCGACTCAATAAACATCTAGAGGAGCCCTCGGTAAGCCCCTCTGGGCCCAGAGGTTTCTGGATTACGGCTCGCTATACTTTTCCTCTATTTTCCCGATGTCTCCCTTACTCTCGCTCGCGTTCCTCTCGCTCTTCAACGACTCGCCCACCTTCCCTTCCGATCTCTCTCCCTTACTCGCGTCGTTTTCTCTATCTCAGAATTCCAGCCGCCACCAAGGGGCGCCACTGCCGAGAGTTTTCCTCCCTCATACCGTCTATGTACCGTACAGAAGTACTAAAGGTTTTCCTGGACCATCATCGACACCCACACTCGTAAGACTAAGATGGAACTTTTGTCACACTTCATACGTTAGTGGGTTAGATTTGCTACTCCTCGGATGCTTATCCTTCGAGAATTCCACGAAACTTATAAATCTCGTCGAGCGTTTGAACTAAATGTGACATCTCCAAAAATGTCCATCACTTGAATTCGAGTTACCATTGGGAATCCCATAAAAAATCGAATCGTCGACCATGGGATTTATGTTTTTAAATTTATTCCTAATTCCGTACGATTCATTAGAATTAAAATCTCGAAAAATAATCGGACACGAATGGAATAGACGATTGAAAAAAAATTCGCTATTCTCACCGGTTATCGATCCGTTGGCATTTGTCGATGGGCATTTTTCGTGTTCCGGTCGCAACTTCTTGGAGATACGGATTTATTGATAAAAAAAATTCATGGCCGTAATGATTATCGACGAAATTGACGTTTTGCATTGAAATTTGCGGATGAGAGTGACCCACCGAGGGATTTTTGAATGACGAAAAAACTACAGGACCTCATCACGGAGGTTTTTATTCTCTCCACCAAAGAATTTGATGTTTTGAATGAAAAAAAAAATTCTCACTTGCCCCAAATTTTTTCGCGGTGTCATTTTTCCGGAAAGTTTCGTTTTGTTATTATAGAAAGTGTTTTTTCTCGCACTATTATGTGAACTAATTGGCTCAAGACTGCACATAGCAAATTAGTCGAGCCAGCAAGATTTTCGTGTGAAGTAACCAAGTGGCTGGTGAGTGGACACGATTTTCTGCTTGAGTTATTGTCGTACAAGCTCGTACAACGTAAACGAAGGTAAAACATGCAAAAGAAGTTTTACGGGTGGTGCGAGATTAGATGGGGATCTTGCGACCGCAATCACGCGGCTATTATACGGGTTATAATATTTTAGTACTTGCGATTAAGGGATTGGAACGTGTTCGCCCAGCGGACCATTTGTGTCTGTTCTAACTGGCAAGCGCACGAGAAAAGAGAAGAAACATTTTTGGACGAGATTCGATATTAGTGTCTCCACGACTAATAATTGCTGCTCAAGAAATATGGCCAATTATTTCAAACACGAGTATCGCGAGACTCTACTGAAAGCTTACGTCCTTTTTTTTCGTAGTCAAACATGAGATCGGAGCAGTTTTCGAGTTTCTCGTTCTCCCGGTCGTTGAATCGTCTCCGAAGAAATGTCGCGATTCATGCGCCACGAATCTCTTCGTTTTCCAATACCGAATAAAATTGCCTGCAAAAAAATTTAATCACGTGGAAGTCAAATCGGGACAAATTTATTGGTAGACTGTAATCTTTGGATTATTGATAAAAATCCTCGACTTAGATATTGACGTAAGCTCCGCACAGGCACCGACACCAAGTTCTAGAAATCAAAAGTAAAAATTCTCCCAATTTTAAGCGAAAAAAACGAAACGCCGAAATAAAAAGAAAAAAAATATATAAAAAATTGAAGTCAAACGAAGGAAATTAATCAATAATAATGAAATTATTGTCGAGCCCAGGGTTTGGAGTTTCGAGATTTTTGCCACATCAATAACAATACGGAGTACTTGACTATTTAACGGAGAAAAGTTAAAGATTTGAGGTTGAGGGTCGAAGTTGTGCTGTTAGAGAGAAAGGAGGATAAAAAAATAAACAAGTGTGTACAGGAGGCGAGTAATTTGAATTATATGAGAGACGCAGCCAAGTGGGTGGATCTATGATGAGTCGCTTCTCTCGAAAGGAGCGAAATGAATGGTGAATAGAAAATAATGAGATCGAGAGAGAGAGAGAGAGAGAGAGAGGGAGAAAAAAACAGAGTGTGCAGGAGAGAAAGGAGGAGGAGTGTGAAGAAAAGAAATAAGGGACGAAACGAGAGATTTTATATCCGAGAATGTAGAGGGCCAGGCCATGTGATATTGCTATGGCCTCTAAGCGGTGGGATTAAGTGCTACGTAAATTTTCTTGTGCCCGGGTCTCGCTCAGCTTCCTGGATAAATAATCGTCTACTCGGTTAAACGTATCGTTCTCGGTCGAGGGAAAACCAAGAGCTTGAGCATCAGCCTCTCAACGAGAGGGAAAACTCGTGAGGCTTTTATTTTTTTGCTCTTTTCTTTCTTCTTACCTCCCGAGTTATTCCCAACCTCCCAACGTCTCATTCGCCCATAATAACTCGGAGTGACAAGAGGAAACTAAAATCCCCTAAAAACCTTGATTAATATTTTGAGCAATGGAGTTTGAAGCTTTCAATCATCGGGTCGTATCTGAATCAATTAATGAAAACGTCTTCAACCATTTGTCGGTTGTCGATAAAACTGAAGACCGAAAATCAAGGAATTACGTTTTTTTTTTTCGATTTTTCATTTTTTTTTTTTAATTTCTCTCATTCACAAATACGTTCTGATGTTGATTAATATTTGCAAATGACATTTGCGAAACTCCGCCCTGCCTACAACACCGATTTATTTTATAAATTCCCTCATTCACTCCGTTTTTAATTATTAGACCGAGAAAAACGATTGTGAATTTGATTTCGAAGTAAAAACGAAAGTAGCTCAATCTCGTGAGCAATGGAGAAGTAACACGGACCGGGGCATCGATAATAGTCGGTCGTAGAGCTCGTACCACGATGGATAAAACGTCGTGATAAAATTTAACAGGACGCAGCATTTACGACCGTTGGAAATCCGTTCTCGTGCGTGGGCAAAAGGAAAAATGAAAAAAAATGTATGTAAAAAAATATTTTCACCGAGTTCAAATGTCGAAGGATTTTTTTTCACGAGAGACATTGGACTTGGGAAAATACTTGTCGTCGTATGTATAAATATATATTTTATTGAACGATTTCCAACGAAACGGAGAACACCTCGGACAGTTCGGCTAGCCAGTTTCCTTGACACTGTGGATGCTTGTCGAAGAGGGAAAAAAAAACGCGAACGGTTGGGCCTATATTTGAGGACGAATGGAAGAGACGCGAACCTTTTTTATCTTTTGCAGCAACGAACAAATTCGTTGAAAGTTCGACCTTCACCGGGAGTGAGTTATTTTATTTTATTTTTTCCACCGATCGGCGTCGTCAAATAATCGACTGGTTGAGCAATCCCTGGTCATCTTCCTTGCATGTAAACCCTTAAGGGATTGTTCATGACGCAGGAGTGGTTATCGGTCGTTACGTAGAATGGAATTTCCTCGTACCATTTCGACGTCTCCCGGGCCATGAATTCACAAATACAATCAGCCGACGGTACTGAAAACACAACGGAAACAATGTCAATTTCTTCAAACATCTCGTACGTGATTATTGACACACGTGGGGAAACTTTGCTAAACATATTTATCGTTTGTTTTTTTTTTTTTCGAAAAAATGGTTTTCGTCGGATTAATAAAAATGTGTAAAAAATACAAGGCCAAAGGAAGCTGGAAATGTTTTGTTAAACAATGCGATCTCACGTAAAGAGGAAACTGAAAAGTTTTGGGATCGTGCGATTAATTAAAAATAACAAGTTTGGGTCAATGACATTGTCGGAGAAGAATTGTTTATTTAGATTTGTCTGAATACCTATGAGGATGTCCTTTTCGATATGTCACAACCTCATATTGCTAGGACAGCCATGGTTCATCCTGTACTCGACATAAAGCATGCCAGTGTTGTGCCAATAATAAAGAGCGAGTACAACCAGAGCGTGCCACCATTGATGAGAAGAACCGACGTAATCGACACAGCCTAATAATAAAAATTCAATGTTTTCTATCGAAATTTGCACAATAAGGATTTTGGGCATAAAAAAATGTACTTTTTTGTAATTGGAACGAAATCCTCATCGAGGTTTAGCAGTCAAACCACAAAGTTTGTGCAAATTCATCGATTTCTCAAAATAGTCGATAAGTTTTCAAAATTCTATTTATTTTTATGGACTCCAAAAATAATGATAAATTTTCATGGAACTGGAGAAAATATTCACCTGGAAATAAACGCTCGGGAATTTTGCTGAGATAAATGGCAAACGCAGCGCCACTTATAACGTACATTCCGAGTACCCTTGGGATGAGCATGTTAACCATAGGGTTGTCCATGCCTCCCATAGCCATACTCCAATGAAGCGTGGGCAACACGCCGTACGCAGCCCAGGCCACAAAAACAGTGAGTTTTATATTTCCATTGACTTCGAGCTTTGGTATTTGCAGTACCATAGCCACGATGAATATCAAGAGGACAGTTGTGAGATAGAAACGTTGGAGTTCCTGCAATAAGTCATTTCAGTCGAGTCAATTATTTATGTTATTCAATTATTGCAAAAATTCATTTATTCCCAATGCAATTGTGGCTTCGCGTCACTGAATTATTTTCTACCCTCTACGGACTGCCTTCTCTACTATATTAGCATTCCCAAAGAAGCAAAAAATTGTTTTTCGGATTCTGAAATAAAAAAAATCCAAATCTCCAGGCAACCTCAAGAAATTTCTTTAAAAAAAACTTTGCTTTTTCTCAAATCTTTACACATTCCATCGGTGAAATCAAAACACTGTGCAATTACCTTGTGGCACCAAAAGGCATAATACACTCCAGACATATAAATGGCCAGGAGACTCAGAGCTATGCCAAAGAGATCGAAGGACAAGAAACACCAATAATCCTTTTCGCTCCTGCAGGAAAATGTGTGATAGACCGACGACAGTATCATGCAAGCCTGAAATCGTAAAAACACCCAAGTTTTAAGATTTTAATTTTTGTTTAACAAGAAACAATCGAACGAGAAGGTTTTGATCATTTCGTACAAACCTGAAAGCATATTAGCAGCAATGCAACTATTACTTTGTCGCCGAATGGGGCATGGATATTTAGTAAACAAAGATCGTAGAGAGTCAGACCCAGGAACAGCATCCACCCAAAAACGTGACTCCATATGTTTATCGTTTCATTCGTCCACCAAAATACACTGAAAAAAATCGTTCGATTATTTGTCGAAATACGTGCAGAGATTAATTTTGTTTTTTTACGAATAATTGTCGTCGAGAACGAACTTAAAACTTGGAAAAAGGCGAATCGTTTTTTCTCGTTGAATTAATTGTCGAAAAGACGATGTGAGCCAAGAGTAGTGTTTTGTTTTGTTTCTGTTTTGTTAACGAACCTTTCTAGACATAATTTCGTAGTGAGGTATCCTCGATAACCATGAAGAATAAAAGGGTTGTGTTGTAAATATTCAGGTGCTTCCTCATAGGGCAAGAGACGTCTCATTTTTTCTTCATCTTCGGGGGTGATTTGTTTTCCGGAAAGAGGCGAACCAGCTGGCTCTTTCGGACGCACGTGAGCCGCCTAAAAAAATAAGGATGTTGTTTGAGCGAGAGAATTAAATGTAACACGTATGATGAAGTCTATTGTGGTGAAAAGACACATTTATATTGGAATTAAAGGCAAGCATGAATGGACGAACGAGCGAAAGGGAAGACAGCGAACCGAGATCGTGAATGCTCTCGACGTCTTAATGAAATGATTTGCGAGCAGATTGAGATATTTATTGACACACAAATGAACGAGTCATTGCTCTGTACGAGCAATTGAATCAATAAAAAGGATTCGCGATTATATTTTTTCTGCATTTCGACGCTGTAACATTTTTGTTCACGTTTAGGTTAAATGAATATTTGTTCCCATGAATAAAAAATTATTACCATACGGTTGTGCCGTATGGGATCCCATAATCAGAGTTCTTGGGAATTAATTGTTTTTTTTTTTATCGGGAATATTGTGAGAAAAAAAATTCGAATCAAATCCCATTGGAAAAAAATGTTTGGAAACGTAAACCCAGGAGGGAAACTCGTTTTTTTTTTTAAATTAGAAAAAAATCATTGAATTAAATCGGCGAATATAACAAACGACCTTTGCATCGTTTCGAATCATCCTCGAATAAAAAAATGGAGGAAAAGAAACGAATCAGCAATTTGGATAATTCTGCGAGCACATTACGATGTCAAGCGATGGAGTCGAAAAAAAGTAACAATCTGATTAAAAACAATGCTCGTGCTGACATAACATCGTGATATGAATGATTTTGCGCATGCGAGCTTCGTTTTTCTCGACGACGAATAATTTCGCAACTACATGAAATGAAAGAGTTCTGGAAATTGATAAAAAAAGCTGTGAAATTATGGTTTTCAGGAAAATTCAACCAGTCAACGTCATTGAGAAGATCGCCGCGTGCATCGACTCCTCATTCACCTCTTTAACAAGGTCAGGGTACCAACAGAATTTCACTGACCCTAAGTAGGCCATTCTCTCCGCGTTCGAATCGTATAGACGAAGAGCGATTTTAAACTCGCGTATTTGCGAGAGCAAGACAGTGCAGGATTGATATAGAATTTTTCGAAAATTCTAACTTAACACCGAAATTTAAATTTTGCAAAATAGTGAGAAATTAAACGTGTGGGAATAGTTTAAATTTCGATAATTCGAGTTAAGACGAACTTCACGAGTTGGCATCGATCGAATATCGCGACCAACGTAGTAAAAAAAAAGACATTGAAATAAATAAAGAAATAGTAAAAAGTAGGTCATGGTCGCCGAAATATATCGACTGCAGTATGACTGCGGTAAGCCAAGTCAACCTCGAGCGACCAAAATTGTGAATCATTATGAAATTGGGGTGAAATAGAGTCGCAGCCTTCCCACACGATGTTCGCTCAAGAGGCGTGTTTTCGGGATCTTCGGATCGTAATGTCAAGGCATGCAGCGTTTTCTCTTGAAACACAAACAAATGCGATATCTAGTCGACCGATGATCTGCTCATACAAAAAAAAAAGAAGCGAAACGCCGCAGATGTAAAACCGGAAATCGATCGAATACCACATGTTTGCGATAACTCGAGCAGTTCCCGCATGTCTGACCTTTTGAACGTAACGTCAATCGATTACAACAGAGGAAAAAACGATTCAACACATTTGACCGTTTATGCTAATTCGTTGATATTGTAATGCAAGAACAACGATGCAGGAAAAAGTCTCCACTGGTCAGTCATTTTTCTTCAATGTTATTAGACAATCAAGCAATGATATACGTGAAAATCAGTGTTTTTGTTGTTTTCGGAATTCGATGAACTATTTGGAGCGGCAAAAGCCCCATTTCTTTACGAAAAATCGTGAAATTCTTATTCTCCTATTCAAAATAACGATTTTTTTAAGCAGAGTGCGAAATTTTCGGAAAGTATTTGTCAAAAATAGTGGAACAGACTTTTCTACTATCCAGAAGCTGAGCTTAATTATAAAAAATGTAAAAAGTGGATTAACTATCGGAATATAGATTGAAAAATAAATTTTTCTAGTTTTTCCAACGATGGAAACTTCAGTATCGTATCAAATATCTATTTCGCGATTTTTTGAATGTTTCTCAAGTTCCTTCGTCTTTCTTACTTCGCTGTAAAAGTGAAGAGTTTGTACTCAATTGAGATTTGAGGTCAACATTCGGCCTGGCTGCATTGGAACGTTAAAAAAACGTGTAAAAATGATCTAATTAATTTCCGCTTGGCAAAGATGCTCGTTGACATTAATAAAGGTGGGTCGAATGCATAGTAATCATGACCGCGACACAGAAATGTTGGAAAATTCTGTTTTTTTTATCATAAAATGGACAAATCTCTGTCGGGGATGTAATTTTATTATGGACCTTGAAATAAATGTATGCGAAGCGACTTCTTGCAACTTTCCAAAGATCTGCTCGGGTTCTGACCCGAAGAAAATCGTCTCCGAGACGTTGTCATCCAAATTGGAATTTGGTTCAATTTTAATGACAATGTTTTGAATTAAGTCCATTCGAGTCAATTTGGTTCGTTCTGAACATTTCGTTGTCCGTTCGTTGACACGGCTTCTGAGGCAGGGAGTGGTAATGGGGGAGAGGGGGAAAGGGAGAGAGGACACTGACTCGGGCCAGTGTCCGAAACAGGTATTACGCCTGTTCATCTAAGAGATAGGAAAGCATGCAGCGATATAAGTGGGTCAAAGCAACGGGACCTGCTTTTCATCTCCGCACACTGTGTCAAGACTTTGCCGCAGGCTCCGTTTCTTCTTTCATTTAATGTTCCTCTCTCTTTCCCTCTTTCTCTTTCGTTCAGACTGGACTCGTACGTTCGATCGAAAAAAAACATCGCATTTCACTCGCTTCGCGTTGAATTTTTTTTTCTTTTTACAATAGAGCCCGCGTTGTCCGTCCACCGCGTGTGCGCCAAGCGCCTCCGCGAGACTATCGACGCGTTGCAAGAGGCGGCTCTCGCACATCCACGTCTGCCGCATTTTTCTTGCGGCATTGAAAGCGACTCTATGTATGCATACGTGATACAAGCCGTTTGTACACACTTCCTCAATCAATGAAAATTTATGGATCTCTTAGAAATTCAATGCCAAGTGGCTTATTTTTTAAAATAAATAAAATATTCTAAAAATTAGCGTTGTATGGTTGAAAAATTTATCAATTTTTTAGCTTCGGCAAGATTTTGTTGAATTAACGAATAATTATTTCTATGCAAAATTAAAAAATCGTTTCGTCCGTTATAAAAATAAATATTCTGCTGGACAGGCACAAAATTAGTGCCGCGATCTAGAAACATTTTCATTTAGAATTATGCAGTAGAAACTTTTGCAAAGTGCGGCAACAATAAACGAGTTGAATGGATAAAAATTAGTCCGAAAATCACAGATATTAGTGAGCAACCTAGAAAGTGCGTGTCCGTGTACACAAAACGATGCATTAAAAACCCTATTCGTGTGTAATAATGTGAATAATAACTGATCCGAGTGTTTACGCTCATGGTTGTGAAATTGTATCCGAACTGAATTCCATTAAAGAAAGCGGCTCGTCTCGTATGAAGAATTTTCAAATACGAGTCACTAAGAGAATTGCAGTTTCTGCAAAACTCGAGAGCTACTGTCTTCAATTTATTTCTTTTTTTATGCAATTTATCCTCGAGTTTGGGTTCAAAAATGTTGAGCCGACCATTTGAAGCTAAAGAACCGTTCACGAATTTATTTCCTGCGTAGCCACACCGGAAAATGTAACTGAGGCCCAGAAAAATTGTCCGGAAATTATTGTTTCGGGAAATTTATGCTCGGGAAGGAAAAATAATCACTCTCATTAACTTTCTTCATGAATAAACAAACAGGTTAGTGTCGGTGCTGGAAACATGGGTCTTTGGGACCCAATACATATTCGACGACATTGAATATCAATAAAAATCGTGAAAAATATGAATGTTCAGTATGAATGAAAAATATGATGTTCTGAATCGTCAAAACAAAATTGTGCAAAAATTTGTGGAAATTCCAAGGAAAATATGGAAAACTCTACAAAGTCGCTTAAGGGCGGAGAATGAGATTTCGAGTTCAACTATTATTTTGACCAAGGGTCTCTAGGAGCCCCGAAATGATTTGCTGCTGGAAATGAATTTTAAACTTCGTCGAGTCGTGACAATGATCGTTTCCATTTATTTATATGGGTTGCCCATGAAGATCGCTGGATTATTAAAATAAATAACTCATTTTATTCCTCCGGTTCCCGGTCTCCGATTTGTTTCTTCAATTCACGAAGTCACGACTCAATCTTCCGAATTTTATTTTTTTTACTTTCATTGAAAAATGGATTTTACATTTTTTATTTACAAAATTTTTTAAAATATTTTTGATTTACAAAAAACAAATATTCTTGCAACACCAATTCGTGCTCTGTGCGTTGTGAATGAACATTGAGGACAATAAGCAAAAAACTCACAGTCAAATCCCCATAATTCGATCCTTTAGATTCTTGAGATCGTCTTTGTCGCAAATCATAAAAATTATTGTCGGAAGTCATCTCAATCTGTTTATGCCAACGTTCACATTTTAGTTTTTCGCATGTACTGGGTTAGAAATCTTCGAGGCTCAAATTTCAGGAAAGGACAACGCTGTCGACCTATTATATGTTTACTGGCCGATGCAACGAGCTCCGTTCGGTTTCGAACAGCTTTGATATTCGTTCGCGAGTTGGAATTAACTAAGCGAAGTTCAAAATGTGGTTATCTGCAAAGTGTTGACCGTACGAGATAAAACGCTTTACCACTCGTAATTTTGGCGCTAATATTAAATTATTCTTTGACCGAGTATTCGTTGTAAATGGACTTTGGTCACACTAATTGCAAAAGAAAAACCCGGAAGTCCTCGACGCGATGTCAAGTTTCGAAATGTTGTGAAAAGAATGGAGGAAAAATGGAAATGAGTAAAGCGTCAAACTTGAAAAACGTCAAATATCCGAAAGTAAACATTTCCGAGTGTCGAGACTATCGGGGTATAGAAAAAAAAGTTTGACCCTCGAAGAGAAATGGCAACAAAGGAGCCGAGACCTTTTTGTCCTGGTCGATGGAAGAAAAAAAATAAAAACTTTCGAGAGAGAACTGTTTTTATCTCGCCGCTACGTCAGCCACGTGACCTTAATGACATTGAGAGAAAACGCTCAAAAAAATAATATTGTTCTAACGCAATCGACATAACGAACTTGCCTGATTGTGAGTAGTTTTGCTGATTTTCGCTTCCCGAAGGGGCTGGACGGAATTCAACTTCTCTGTCGATTTGTTGTTATTGTTGCTCGGTCCATTCTTCGTTTCCTCTGAATCAGTTTTTTCACTCACCTCCTCCACGCCCGCCAGTAATTTCATCATCGATAACAGTCTCTTGATGCACGCTATGCCTTAAAAACGAATTATTTATCAAAATTAATACGTGGCCCGAGCGCCTGAACTCGCGAGCTGACGAACGAAAAAAAACTGCGAATTTTTATGTCTTATATCAACGTGAGAAAAAGATGTCCACTGTTGGTGGACGAGGAGGCTGAAAAAATGTAATAAAATCTATCGTCTGCAAAACCTCCGATCGAAATCTCAACACTGAAGCTCTTTTTCATTTGCAGGAGAGAAAAAAACTTTCACGACTCATTCCTAGTAGATTAAGACTTTCTCTCGTCGAATAACCGTCGTGATCGTCCCCATTCTTTGCAATTATTACCGAGAACCGAAGGAACATTTGTCCAATGAAAGGCCCCGAAAAGCCCTGTTGTACTTAACGGAATTTCTAAACAAAAAAAAGTCTAGGTCATTGATGTTTTGTTCGTCCGAACGACTTGGTTTTCATGAGTAAATTTCGGCTGCGTATCTCTTTATTTCAGTCTGTAGAATCGTGACGATCCTCTCATCGAAACGGACCAACTCGCGCCATCAGATTTGGCCGAGGATCTAATTCACGTGAAAGTTGAGAATGTAATGAGCGAACGAAGCGCCACGCTGCAGAGTGGCACTCGCACGCGAGTTCGATCTTGGCGGACTCTCGCAACGTTTATTCCGTTGAGCACGAGATTTTCAAACCGGAAATATCGATCCAGTATTAATAACCGAACGATAATGAGAAAATCTTCTACTCGGATCTCTCGAGTCGATAATTTTTGTTGTTCAATTACGAACACGTACGAAACTTCGTCCCCAAGAAAATAATCCTCCCCAGTCAGTTTTGTAACCGTTTTAAAAAGCCTTTGTTCCCCTGACGTCACAAAATGGCTTTTAGTTACGAAAAGATAACAGTATCGCGAGTTCGGTGAAAAGAAATGTGTTGGTTCATCCCCTCCCCCTCTAAACTATCGTACTCTTCCTCATTCTTATGTTTGTTTACACCAACGACTGCATGCGTCTACGAAAGCACTCTTCGAATTCACACGTTTGTTTGCCCATATTATGCCTGCGACAAACGAGCCATTCCGCCTCTTCGGGAGGTACGTTTATCCATGAATGGTATGCACATAAATTTGCAAAAATAATATATCATCACACTGAGGTACTTTTCTGTGTACACGTAATTAAATGCCGTACATATTCATAAATTCATCGGTTCAACTAACCAGAAAGGAAAAGATAAAAATCACCTCTACAAAAATGATTAAAAAATCAATCTAATTATTTCATCAAGTTTTTCGATCGAAGTGCACTGTTTCCGAGGTCCCGCTAATTTATGTAATGAAATCAAAACGTTGAATATTGTAAATCGGAGCTTCCTCAAAATGACTCACAATCAAACTCGAAGAGAATTTTTTTTCGTAAATCTGAATAAATTGAGATCGTTAAATTATTTACAAGTTTCGAAATTTTTGAGAAATTCAAAATTGCAGCTTTCAAATTCCATGAAGCATTTCCGAGAGCATAATCGTCAACAACATGTGTTTATCGACGTTTTGACATTTATTCGAAAGAATCGTGAGACTTTATCGTAAACATGGAGATGAAATCGAGATAAACAAAACTCACCTTGTGTTTTATTTGAAGTAGTTTGTTATTGGAAAATGCTATCGTCCTCACTGACCAGACGAACAATCTCAATAAATATATGTGAGTATTGTGTAGCACGGAACGAATTTCAAAGTAACGTAAAAAGGAGGAGACGAGCGAGCGAGAAGAATGCGAGAACGAAAGAGAGAAGCGAGCGAGGGAAAGAGACAACGACACTCGGCGGGACGAGAGAGTAAATCCGACAAGTCCGATGGTCGGACGAGACGTCGTTGTACTGACCACTAGCGCGGCGAAAGACCCGAACATTCTCCTCCTGGTGCACACCAGTAGTAATGCCAAGACACCCCACCAAAACAGCAGCACACACATTTTACAACGCCGTCGATTCACTGACCCGCTTGCCAACGATCGTTTACGTGTACAGCCGATTCGCGCGGCAACTCGAGACGAGAAAAACCGTGCATAGCACATTCGTAACCAGCCAACGATATTAGCCACACTAGACTCTATTCTTTTTCGTTCGCTTACGCCTTACGTCATCTGTCGCTCTCTCCTGTGCCCGCAAAAACAAATCCTACCCAGAACATAACATATATCGTTCAATTTATCAGTTCTAACTGAAAAAACCAAACAAAAGAGTAATTGTTAATGAAATCGCGTCTTTTGCCTCAAAGTTAAAATTTCCGACAACTATTTACGATTTTATCGATCGGATGCTCGCAGTTTTGGAGCGCCGTGAAAAATGACGGTTGAAAATCACGAGATTTGAAGAATTGTTATTTTTGAATATCGTGTCAATTAAGGAGAGTAGATTTTCACAAAAATTCGCCGGGCCTGTATTCGTGCTATGAATTTGCTGTAACTATAGAAATTTGGATCAACCATGTTGGTCGATCGTCGGCGTGTGCATTGAATTTTCGATTTCGAGGTAGAGCACGCGACTCTTTTTGAAAGGCGCGAAAAAATTGGGGTTATGTAAGATTTTCACGTGGACGGTTCGTCGTAGCTCGCTCGTTCGTATCGAGATATTCAGCGTAATGGAAACCATCAAGGTGCACTCTGAGTATTAAAAAAAAACAGCATAACTTATCAAAAGGAATTATATTACACACTTGGCCGTATAGGCGACGATTATGCAGCGTGTGTACAACGATACAATTCCGTCAGCCACGCTCGTTGTTTTCGAAGTATTATGTTGGCGTATCCTCTCTAGCTCAGGGTCCTCAGGAAAATCAATTACATCCCTCCCCGTTTTGCCGCATTGCCGAAACCAAACATGTAACATATCGAATATGCATGCGAATCCGCGAACACAACGCGTGTGATGGTGCGATATGATAAACCCTCCGACCAACTCTGTCGGAGTCAACTGACCATTCTTCGAGCGAATTTTAATTTTTCGCCACTCAATTATCAGAATTACGATTAATTATATACAAAGATGCCGTAAGTTTTTAACATTAAGGACTTTTTTCTACAGAATAATTTTTATCTTTTCATTCATTTCGATATAAAACGCTTCGAGGACTTGCTGAAAAAATTGCTAAGTAGAGTAAAAATGTTTTCGATCAGACTTCAGCGGCTTTACATTTTGAATCTTTTCAAACTTATATCAAAACTTCGTTGACCTACCAGAATTACAAACTCAATAACACCACGAAGGTCATTTCGACTTTTTCAAACTTCTAAGTGATTTTATTCCGACGAGGATCGGAAATTCCCGTACGGTGTTCCGCCGAATGAATCGAATGACGTAAAAACAAAACATCATTTGTTCGCACTGCTGAGTAAAAAACATGGCGGCATTTTGCCAGTGGCGCGTTGTTCTTCTCGGACAGTCAAAAGCTCGTACATATATTTTCGATTTCGTACAAAAACAAGGAGCCGGTAGGACGTGATCACTCTGATTTGTTGTCAAAATGAAATTCAATTGAACAAACAACAACCAAAAATTGCGTCCAAATTCATCAGATCAATGTCCATAACCAAAAAAACTCGGCAAAATGCCGCCAAAAACTTCCGCATTCGTACCAGTTCGTTATGAATCGAAAAAAATGTTGGTTGCTAGTCGCAAGTTGGAAATTTCGTCCGAGCATCTTCAAAAGGCGTAATCCAACGACGTTCGTGACGGGACTATTTTCCATTGACCACCGCAAGCGAATCGCTTCTCCTGGATAATAAATATCGAATAAAGCGCCGTCCACGGATCCTCGAGCAGCTCAACGCCTAAAAAAATCTCCGTATGATTTTTTCGCGCTGTTCGTAGCTCAAAGTGCCAAAATTCATAATGTGCTTTCGAGAAACGTAAAGAATTTCGTAGCAAAGAACAAAAGAATGATAAGGAAGAGTGTAAAATGATTGCATCTCCGAGTGGTGCAATAGGAAGTGAATTGAAAATAGTCAAAAGAAAAGAGAGATCTCAATAAAATGGTAGAATGAAAAAAAGAGTCCGAGCTAGAGGAAACTTTATCATACAAAGTCTATTACAGTTACACAACACGCGTTGAAGCGTGGTGGGTTGCGTTTGCAAATAATATACAACAGTCTTTCCGGTGGATCGACCATTTCGAGTAACACAAACGGTCGACAAGTTGATTGATTGATGTTATTTTTTTTTGTAGTTAATTACTTGTTTCTTTCTTGAATTCTTAACGCTTCATCGTTACGTGGACTTTATTATATAAAGGGCTAATCGCTAAAATGTACACATTGCATGACAAGTAAAAATGTTCGTCACTGCGTCGCTAAAAAAACAACAATTACACACCAATCAATGATCGTTTTATCTCTCTGATTAAATTTTTTTGCTTCACTCGGTATTTCCAGCATTACAATTTCCATGATCGATTTAAATCAGTTGTTTTATTTTTCCTTACTCCTTAAATACTCGGGTGTGCCGCGCGGATGCTGTTCAATGTGTTATTTTCCTTGGTGTATTTGATTTTAATAATAAAGAAGAAAGTTGGAGATTCTCTCTCGTAGTTTTAACACGTGAACCGATTAATTTCGTCTACAAAATTTCTAAAGAAATTTTACACAATAACCGACGTAACAAACACGATATTTTCGTACATTTTCAGTTTTCGACTTATACACACACTAAGATGATCGAACCTCCAAATAATTCGATTGTTTTTTTTCCTTGTGGAAAATAAAAAACAATCGTTTTCACTCGTTCCCTAGAAAAAGTGTTTGTGGCTTTATTTTTCGACCGTTCGAGATTGAGCCGTTGAAATAATTGTTCTTCTCCTTGGCGGGAGAGCAGCTTCGGCGTGCGAGAAGATAAATTTTATTTTTAAAACGCTCAACAATGTCTTGTTCGTTTTTTTTTTGGTACGACCGTTTGTTCTCGACTGTTTTTTAACGACAACACGTACGCACGTTTTCCTTCGAGAAGCCACGAGTCTCCTTCATGATTCTCCCTATTATACGTTAAGTTCATAATTATTATCGTGAATCAACGAGCAATGGCGTTCGTTCGGATGAAACGTCGAGGAAAAGAGCAAAACAGTGTGAAGAAAAAACGAAAAAACGTGTATATTGCTGATTGGTGAGAAGAAGAATTGTCATTGATATCGTGGGTTCGAAAAAGGGCGGACTAAAGGCTGAAGAAGATGAAAGGCCGCGGGTGAAATTAAAAAGAATAAGGAATACTCTTAATATTTAAGGAATTATCAAAAACCGAGGCAATAGGGCGACAAAAATGAGAGAATTAAAATGAACAGCGAAGTCGAATCCCTCCCCTGCGCACACTTTGTTTCTCCTAAGCCACGAGCCTCCAGGCGACCGAAGATTGCACGAAACCTACCGAAAGACCGTAAGAAAGAGAAGCTCGAAAAATTGGGAGAATGAAAATCGCTAAACGAACTTGAGACGAGGTTTCTTTTCGTATTTTTTTTTTATCATTTCCCTTGATAATTAAAACAAAACGTCACGATTATAGTTTCAGTAGTTATTTATAAAGAGCACAGTCTTACAAAAAAGTGACCGCATTATTCCAAGGGACGGGCAAAAATCGCTCAGTCGCGTTTAATTATTAACTTTGTTATTTATCGTTTTTCCAACTAACATTCGGTGTGCTGTCAGTTTCGAGGGATCGGTCTTTGTTCTTCTTGTTTTTTTTCCGTCATCTCTTCCTTTATGTTTTTGATGTTGTTATCCACTGAGAAAGTATGTGGTATACGATATTACAGTATTATAAGCACAATCATTAAAAATTAAACTATCGAGTTCAAATACAAATCCTACTTTCCGATCGTCTACGATTTCCTTTAACTCCTTTTTTTCCATTTTGTTTGTGTGAATGCGTTGGTGTGTGTATTGGAGTGTGAGAGTGTTTTCCACGTGTATTTATTTGCCCTTTCATATTATTCCGGTTGTATTTGTTGTTGTTTTTTTTATTCATGAAAAATCAAAGCTGACAATGGGTTCGTTTTCGTTAAATATTTTTTTTTGCCTTTTTTTGTTGTTTTCGGATATATAATTGTTTCGACCACCGTTACAATCGCCTCGGTAGCCAACGCGCACGGCTGCCTTGAGAAAAAAAATATAATAAAACAACCTCGCAGGCTACCCAGGACGGAGGAAATTCGTGTGATGATAAAAATAATAATAATCATTCGCTGCTTGCCTGGAGAACGCACTGCTGCGGCCGGGGAGAGTTTAGACGGGCCTGAATTGCGCGGCTTTAATTTTTTGTTGTTTTTTCTTTTTTCAGAGAACGGATCTAGCCAAAGCTAGTTCTAAAATGTTTGTTCGTATTTTTGCTTTTCATTGATTGATTTTTTTTGGTTTTTTGTTTCTTTTTTTTTGTTTGGAAAAAAATCAGTGCTGAACGATTAGTGGCTTTTTTAGGCTGGGGGCGGGGGCTTCTCTCGTCGGTGGCTTTCGGATGTTTGATGTAAGCGAATATTGGCTCATCACATGGCATATTTGCGCGTCCATTCGCGCGCCAATTCGTTGTACTTCTCCCGGTCGGTTTTGTATATCCTTGCTATTTCCGGTACTAGCGGATCGTCGGGATTTGGATCACACAACAGAGAGCAGATTGAGAGTAACACTGCGAAAAATAATACTCGTCGTTAGTTCACCAACAAGAGAAATGAGAATCACAATTTTTATGATTTTATTCACAAATCTGCTCGTTTTTGTTGTTTGGTTTTTGTTTTCTCGAAATAAATTCGAGAAACTCAAAAACGTCAACGAATTATCGAGATTGAAACTTGTGACGATTCGTGATAATGATTAGGGTACTTTTTCATATTTTTTCGAGAATTTTAAAAACTATTATGGATTCAGAAAATACTACGAGGTAAGGCCCACAAAATTTTACATAACTACGAGGCTCTTTAAACGTTTTTTTTTTCTTTTAAATGGTAGAGCATTCGTAACGAGCAGTTTCATAGCTATTTGAATTTTTCTGCAACGCTTTTCATGTTTTTTTATTCGATTTTCACAGTAAAACGGAAGTTTAGCATTTATTTGTTAATTTTGATGTTTTCTTATGGTGAAATTGTCGACGAAAGACCAAATTTGACATGGAATTATTGAATGGCTGTCGTATTGTGAATTTTTCCACTAAAAAAAGCTTTTTCTTTTGTGCACCATTTTGGGGATGCCAAGAATGTTGTGAAATGGCATCCTTGAAGTTTTTTATTTTTTATTTCTGAGCTTAGTTGACCCGGAAAAACCCATGAAAGCTACGACCGTTCCAATTTTCGTCAAAGTTGGTGGCTCTCAAATATTTTCGATTCGAAAATGAGTGTGAAATTTTTTATTCCGCGAATTCAAAGTGAACGAAAATAGTGAAAAACTTTGGAAACAAAAAAAAATGAATTTTTATAGATTTTCGTATTTTATGTGATTCGAAATTTGTGAAATTGTCAAGAAAATTGCGGTAAATATAATGAAGAGAATTCGTGTTAAGATATTCGACGACATACCCTTTGAAATTGTAAGTGCAGGAGACCATTGCGATCTCAATATGTCCAAGCAGATACTTCCATTACTGTTTATGTTAGGGTGATAAATTCTGGTTGTGAAAGCAACCTGTAGAGAATAAATTTGAAAAAGGCTATTAAATCATAAAAATTGATGTTTCGGTCGATTATCGCGGCTTCATAAATATGTACATTTAGTCATGCACTCGATAGCTCGACATTTAATTGTTGAGACGATTATGTAACGTACCTTGGGAGGTTTAAAAGGATAATCTGTGGGAAAGTGAATTGTGAGGAAAAACACCCCTCCTTGATACGGGCTGTCAGGCTGGAAAATAAAAAGTGTATCATTAATTTTCCTTCGATCGAACAAACTCCAACGACGTGATAATGATTTTTTTTTTCTTCCGTTTATAAACAAAGTAAATAGGAAACTTAATCATATTTTTCGTGACTTACTGGTCCCATAATAGTGGCCTGCCAGTGGAATACTGAAATAAACAAATAGACAGGTTTTATAAGAAAAAGATTGAACCACAAATCAGTAAGAGTTTTACAATCAAAAGTTGGGAATAAAATTCAGGAAAAAAACTTTTCATTCGTACGAATCGGAATTTTTTTGACGATCAAATAAAAAAAAAATTTTTAAATGCACATTTCGTACAGAACTGAAGTTTTTTTAGGGAGAAACGAGAACATCTTGGGCTCCAGGAGAGAAAATTTGACATTCTGAGTGTTTTAATTTGAAATTTGTGGTATTTTGACGAATGGAGATCAATGGATTTGCAATTTGTGAGCAAAACTCCAGAAGAATCGACTTCGAGTTTTTTTAGTATGTTATTGGCCAAATTTTGAAGGCATAGAAAATGAAAACAAAACAAAATGTTAGACCGTTTTAATTGGACAATTTTCAGGATAATGAGAAACCCATTTTTAAATATCGATCTCCCCTCGATCATTTCCAGCCGAGATGCGCAACATCTTGGCAGATGCCCAAAGAAAAAAACTCAAAAACTAAGGAGAAGGGGATTCTTAGGTGGGGAGAAAAAAACAGAAACTCACAATCGTCTCCTACAGGTCCAGCGGAGCATTGTGCAGGTGGATCTCTTCCAAGGTCTTGAAGTTCCTGCGGAGCAAATAAGGGCTCGTGAATACAGATTCAACGATGCAAATCAATGAGCGATCCCAAACATATGATTAGTTTTTCGGTCAGCGCTGACAAAATGAAATTCTGAATTAATCGGCGACGCTGATGAACACAAATCAGATGAATAAAAAAAACGGAGTTAAGGAAGCTCAAAAAATGTTGAGACGCAGTTTCGAGCAGTTATCGTTAGCAAATGTACAACAAAAATGAGGGGATTTGGTTTGCGATGTTGAAATTGATGCAAAAATTGGAATTTTGAATTTAGCAATACGACGGAAAACTCAGATGACGGGATAAGAAAAGAAAAATAGAATTTCATCATTCTTGTAGTATGTGGCAGAGAAAAAATGGGAATAAAAAAGTGTGGAGCAGTTTTTTTGGAGAGTTATCTATAGAACGGTGTGCTCTCACATATGCACGTATATACATGTATATAAGTATACAAATATAGATATAGATATAATATATATAGATATGAATATATACGTTTAAATGTATATTTATATATACAGGTTGAATCAGTTTTACGTTACTTCCGGCAATTTCTCGGGCAGGTACTTGAAAAATCTTCCATATTTTTCAATAGCCACTGTTACCTCGGTCGTAGGTGAAAAAGCATAGCGGCGAAACGGTGTAAGGTCGGATAGCCGAGATCCGCTCGTTCTCGCGGCGATTCTCGTACGAAAAACGGCGAATAACCCCGAAAAAAAAGCTTATCACGAAGCGCGGCGAGTATTAAATAGGATAGAAAAAATTCGTTGAAGAAAAGGGAAAATAAGTTTGGGAGAGAGAAGGGAAAGATCGAATGAAAAATCATGATTTTTGACGAATGCTTCGCGATATCACACATTGCCCGTTTGGCCGAACTGCGAAAAAAAATCGTTAAGGGCGTTCGGGGACACACGTTTGGCGATGCACACGAAGGAAAAACACGAAATAAAACGATATCCCAATCGGTGTTGGGTTCAAAGCAGCCGTCCTTGTCACACGTACCTTGTTAATTCGTTTTAAAGCCATTTTTTTTTATGAAGAACTGTGTGTTGATATTATAACTGGCCGAAGAACCCAGGGACAACGAAACCCGCTAGCCACAAGATCTTTGATTAGGGATTGCAAGATGGCTGCCCACGGTCTAAACGTCGTTCGACTACGCGAATCAAGCTCGAGCTCGCATTCTCTGTTTCGTTTTTTTTTCCTTCTTTTTGTGTTTCCCAATGATCCTCCTCGTCCTCTTCCAACGATACAATTTTATCTCGCCTTCCTTTGATTTCAACTTCCTTTTTCCTTCCCCACTAAACTCCTCAATTTTTTAATTAACCCTCGAACGTGTTCAATCTTACGTGTGAATTTTGGATTCTTTTGTCGAAAAACTTTCTTTAATATCGGATAATCACGCTGGTGACTTCTCACGGATTTCCTTTTATCGGCAACCTAGTTGCTTTTTTAACCTCGTTCGAGATCCTCACAGCAGGTGGCGATTGGGACATTCCACCGCAAAATCGCGGGAAATTCAAAATGGACTTTCATCAAATTCGATATCGCGTCGCGTTTAAGTTGATTTCTTTTTCCATATCAATAATTATTATTCAATCATTATATTTCATACAACATTCAACTATTTTTGCTAAAGACAATATCTTTTTTCTTCACATATTTTTGACCAACCGATGAGATTGCGGTTGATGTGTGTGGTATGGGCAATTCCGGAGATATTTCGGAGCTAACCAACGGGCGTCATATTACCAAGAAAATAGTGTCACGTCATCGTTCGATGACTCGTGTATGGATAGACGGATAATCAACTTTATACAGAGTCATCGAAAACCCAAAAATTCTGAGCATCGTTTTTTTTTCAACCTCGACCCATCAAACTGATTTATTCTCCAAACAAATTTACCGAATATTAAAATCTTCAATAATCTCACGGTTATCGAAAATACTCTTCTCTTGGTTCTCAATAAATTAGAGATTAAAATGAGTCACTGTGTCAATCGCTATAGTGTTATTCATTGTAATCAAATTATTTGTCATCACTTCGTTTTCTCCTTCGCCTGTTTACTGCGATTCGATGCGATGTATATATAAATAAAACAACTGACACATATATGTAAACACGTCTAAAGTTTCGAGGTTAGGAAATTCTCCGGAGCGGATTGTGCCGCTTCGACAAAATGTATTTCGATTTGGTAGGGACAAATAAAAATTGTATTCACGTGGTTAATCGAATCATATAATTACGATAAATAATAATTGACAAATTTGAAATGCAAAATCCAAAAAAATCGAAAGGAATAAATTGTCGAATAGATTGTCCCGCTCGAATTAATGAAAAATTATGCGCCGGCAATAAATCGAAGAAAAATCGTGGCAAGCGAAACAAGAAATATCGAACAAAACCTCAATATCTCGTTTACGATCCGGAAGAGGAAATATGGCACGAGCCCTACATGGAATCTCTAAATAATCAATTTTCCCCGATATCCGTACAATGCGACTCGAAGATTGAATTTCCTTGGCAAGATATCGCGGTAATGGTTGACGACAAGGCGAAACGAAAGAGTGAAGAATGTGACAAGGAATCAATACTGGCCGCTGGCAAAGTTCCGAGACCCAAGACAACAGAATCGACAGAACTTATGAAATTACCCTGGAAAGATTTGGTAATCGGGGATGTGCTTTCAAGCGTTCAACAACAAAAAGGTAAAACAACCGCGACGTGTGACTCATCCCTGGAAATTCCCTGGAACGACTTGACTCTCGAAGGGACATTGAAAGTCGAGCCTTCGTCGGAACTCGAACTGTGTAGAGGAAATAATTTTGAAGTACCATGGGACGCCATTTTGGTCCCAAAGAACGTTATTATCGAACCGTGGACAACTAAAAAACATCCATCTTCGAATGCACCTGCGAGAAAACATAAAAAAGCGACGGGGTATCGACGGTGTCCTCCGGAATGTTCCAAAAGAAATAGATAGCGCGTAAACATTGTTTTTCGAAATAAAATTTATTTTCGTACATAAAAAGTTTCAAAAATTTGTCCAATTATTTCGCAGCGGATCTTGAAATTTTTCAACGCCACAAACTTCGAATCATGCAGTCACGAAACTACCAAATAATTTATTTATCAAATTTTCGTACGAGTCGAAAAGTATTCGTGTTATACTTTCGTACGGCGCGAACTTGTCGACCTCATCGCATATTCAATCCATACTGATTTAATCGTTTTATTCGTCTTGTCAATAGTTCACGAAACGAGCATGAACACGTATGTCGTTCAGGAGGAACGAATTTTTCTGCGACGCCGGGGTTTCCAGTGGTTGTCGCAGTATGGCGTCTTGTCGTAGGCGTTGGATTGATTCTTTTTCCTTATAATTAGAAAAATAAACGATAGCGTTCCGCGTCGAAGTATTTTACCGAAAACTCCGTCACATCGCTGTATGTTTGGTTTCAAATATTTTTGAAAGAAATCTGCTGAAACGGCTGAGGAAATGTAATTCAAAATCTTCTGAAAACGACCGTAAGGAAAAAGCGCCACGTCGGAAAGACCATGAATAAAAAACTCTACCTCACTGTCCTCTCTCGTGAAATATGTCGAATCGACAAACAGCGCTAGTCTGTAAGAACGGCAATGCGCTATACTCGCGAAGAACTCGTCTGCTCGCTCGCCGCTCCCCACCGCTCCCCGCCGCTCCGCGCCGCTCCCCACCACTCCCGAGCCCGTACGGTTTAGTAGCTATCGGCATCAGTCGGCACTCGCCATCGAACGAAGGCGGTCGCGCTGTCTCTATGCGAAAGAGAGAACGTGCGCGCGCGTGTGAGTCAGACGACAGGGGCAGTCCGCGTATCTATATACATATATTGGTATAAAAAAACAACATACATACAGTCACGCGCGCTGGAGTTTCACAGTAAATATGGCGTAGCCTTTGAGAGATGGCGAATGTTGCAATAACAACACGATAGTATATCGCGAATGGAAAAAAAGCGACGGAAGAACGCTCCAAAAAAGTGTGAAATTTGTCGGTTCAGTTCGAAAGACAGCAGACCAATTAATAACACTCACAATCTCAGTGGAAGAACCATTGTCAAAATAGTTCGATGAACGATTATTGCAAAAAGTCATTACGATTTAAAAGTGTGCGTTCTGTATACATATATATTTTTATTCTATCGGGTATGAGGTGTAGTGGTTCACGAGCTTCGGAGCCTCGGGAAGATATTTCATAATAATCTTGACAGTGCCTAGTTGCGATTATACCGTGAATTGAAAATAGAGCAACGATGATTTTGGTCGAGAAGGATTTATTCATTTGGTTATTATCATGTACTCTGACTGTTGAAAGTTGTGGCAATCGTTGAAAGCTGAACGAGTGGTGACTCAACGAGTGTTTACTTGTGTTGTTGTGTCAGTGTTTCCCGTGTAAATATTGTGTTGCGTTGAGGAAATAAGATAAAAAGGAAAAGCATCGAGAGAAAAACGTAAGGGAAGAGATAATAAAAGCGAGGATGCTACGTTTGGCGAAGCGTCGAAAAATCATCCTCGTGACAGCTTGAGCACGATCAACAAACGATCGCAAGATGGCGCCACCGCAGTTTTGACACAAACTTCCCCCATCCTCCCCTTCTCCCGCCCTTTCCATCGTTCCTTGGCCACGCTATCAGCTGGAATATTTCACGGGCGTTATCGTTTCGATTCAATATCGTCGCTCGGTGCAATTTTTTTTCTTTTTTTTCCTTCTCATTTTTCCTTCATTACCTTTCGCCACTTGTTTTTCCCTCTCTCTCCGATCTATACCTTGTAGTATGAGCAGAGAATTCTACGTGCCCTGCGCCCAATACGCATATCCGGTGAGTGCTTTTTCTTTATCAATATATACCCGTTCGTCTACTCCTTTTTGCCTCTCTATATATCGATTGAGACAGCTTTCTAGTTCTCTTTATTTACATGCACCGCTCAACCTGATTTATGTGACAAATTACCATCATAATTCCGGCTCTTATAAGTAGAAATATTACCGGTTATGTGGTAATGTTATTTAGACAGAAATCCATCGTGATTATAGAAATACTATTTGATGGTTACGAATCCACTCGATTCGCTTCACGTTTAGTATGAAAATACATTTTCAAGGTTAAGTTGACTCGAATCTAGCATTGTAGCATCGTTTCGTGAATGTCAAACTGCTTTACTCAACCTTTTCGAACTCTCCCACTGTATCGTTTGTGTACACGGTGTTTAAAAAGTGTCATTCGTTTTTGACAGGACAGGAAAGGTGTTGATAAATCGAAAATAACCAAAAAATTTCATAGTTGTTTTTTTAAGCTTTCGATTCGAAGAACCGGATAAAAAAATCAGTAAATTTTTTTTTTTTAATTCATTTGCCCCGGAAATTGATAAAAAAAATTGATTTCAATTTGTAGTTTTTAATTTCGTCGGGACTTTGAATCTCTATTGTTTGGGTCATCGTAGATTTCAAACACGTTTTCCTCCGGCCCCCGGAGTTTTTTTTTGTTTTACGGTCGTTCGTGGTTCATTGTTGGATTAATGATTTTTTTTTCTTCATATCGCGGCTGTTCCTGACTCGACATTGTTGTCTCGTATTTGTGTTTGGGCATCGTGGGTGAACAGGCATCGCCCTTTTTCACCCTCCACTCTGATTAATTCCACAACCGTGTGACGTACGAGGGTACGAGGTTTATCGACCCCTCAGGGTTACCCCCAGGGGGTAACCCTGGGGGTTATGGCGCACGTTTTTTTCGTTCCTTCCGTTTCTTTTTTCATTATTGTACTTCGTCTCGAAAACGACGACCTCTCAAAGCCCTCCCCCTCTCCCTTCCCGCTTTTCGCCTGCCTATTCAATCCACGTAGCTTTCAAATGAGAATTGTGACGTTGCTCGTTAAAAAATTCATCGATTGAATTTTAATCGCGTTCGAATGAACAATACAAATGTGCGGGGGCTAAGCTTAATTGAATATCGTTAAAAATACACTGGGCATCGGTTCTCCAGTCGCGTTCATTGTACCTCGTAACTGTAAGCACGATAAAAAAAAATAATTGCTCGTAAAAGTTGGATAATTATTAATTTTTTTTTTTTTTTTCGATTTCGACGACTTTTTTTTTGCAATTAAATTGGCGCATGGGCAGAACGTTGCTGGCACGATTCACGGTCAACGAGAATTCGAAGTCGATTAAAATTTCTTCACTCTTTCTTGTACAATTTGCATTATTGACGTGAAATATTGGAAAAAATGAAAAATCGCTCATTTTGGTAGAAAATTTTGAACTTTCGTTCACCACGAAAACTGATATTTGGTTTTTTCTTCTTTGAAATCGAATCTATGAAGGGTATGGGCTTTAATAGTACAGCCGTTCGCGACTCATTTGCATATTTCGTTACAGTAAATATTACGCAGGAATGGATAAAAAATGATGTAAAAAGAACGAGAGTCAGGATCGAATATCTCAGGGATTACGCATTCCTGAATGAATTTTTATTAGCGCCAACGATCGTATACATTTATTACGGCAGGCTTGTTGTATTCCCTTAAAGGAAAACAATGGCAATATTTTCCGGGTCTTCGAATTCCCGTGTCCCCCGACTCTGCTTACGGAGAGATGGAATCCACGCTGCTCGAGGCTTCGTTCAATTTATTTTCGCGACCGAGCGCACTCCGAGTGGAAATGGCTTTTTTTTGTTTTTTTTTTTTGTTTTGTTTTGTTTTTCGCATGGGCCCGCGATGAAAAGAAGTTCTCAACGACTTCCAATTTCTTTCTCTCATGTTCCTTTTACAATGTTGCATCCTTTTGGATGTTCATGACAAGTTACCCACTCGAGCAACCGGTTTTTTTAATGATTAATTACGTTCCAACTTTTCGAGTCCTCCAGTTATTCTTCGACTTCTGTTTCACCTGCTTCCCGAACGAATACACGTATCGATACATTCGAATCGTTGTTGCTAAGAAATATGTTACGTCTTACGCTTTGCATAAACGTCCGAATGAAAAAAACTATAGCGACGAAGATTTCGCGAAAATTATGCACTCGTATCGCTGGCTGGCAATCTCAGAGAAAATATATCTCTGCTCCACACACTCCTTTTTCATTTCCTCAACGCTGCAGATGACGATGCTACAGCCTGGAAACGAAATTTGTTCACTCAACGAAATCCCATCGAGGTCTTTGGAGCCAAAATCCACAAAAAACTGAATAAGAATTCGTTAATTTTTTTTTTTTTCAGTGCATTCAATTTTTTGCAATTTTTGGAATTTAATTGATCACGAATTTGCTCAATTTCGATCTTGTTTCATTGATTTTTTTCATAACCAGATCATCGTCCATCGTTTTTTCTATCGAGGACTCTCGGTCGAAATATTTTGCAACAATTATTCGTCGAATTTGTATTTTTTATTTCGGTGGATTTTCCAATCGAAATAAATACTGACTCGGTGCATCGAGATGAGGCACTTTGCTTTACGAGACGATACATGAAATACGAAAAAAATGACTTTCTCGTATGATCGTTTCGCTCCGTGTGTTGACTCGCCGTTCGCCATTGGGTTAAAGTCACGCGAGTCGATGTTCCTTCTGCTGCTGCAGCACGCACACGATTTCTATACTATTTGAATTGCAAAGTCCCCAAAGTGAAATGAGAGACCTCGAGAACGCTCTGACATTGCACAATCTTTATTACCAACACGAATCGTCTTTTTATAATGAACTTGTGCGAATTTGCAGCTGCACAAAAACCATTAAAGAGATCACGTACAAGTTGAAGAAATTTTAAACATCTTATCTGAAACTTTACGATAAAATAAAAATGGATTTTCAACAGATTATCCAAAAATAATATCCCTCCTTATCGTTTCATGAGAAAAAAAAACAAATTTACTCGTCTCGTTGACACTCTGGGTCAATTTGACCCGGAGCCCAGTCCATCCGCCTCATAAATATTCGGGAAAAATGAGATTTGTTCGGAAAATGATTAATTTCTTGGATTTTTGTGCGGGTGAATATTTTACTGGGAAATTTGTTTTTTTTTTTTTCACTTATTATCGGACGTTTTTTCCTGAAGTGAAAATATTGGTAATTGTCGTGTAAATTACGGGTCCGTAGGGCCCAGTGAGTCAGAGAATTTCAGTTAAATGATTTGGGGTGGTCTAAATATTAAGCCATCCTTTATTTAAAAATTCTACGAAGTTGTCGACGTAGGAAAACAAAAAAGAATCATAAAACTGAGTTGGCGATGAAAATTGGTGGGGAGAATTATTTCGTACCGGAATACCGGAAGAAAATGTCATGGGAGAATTTTCGAGTGCTCCGTGAAGAAAAACAGTCGCTGCGACATTGCCATGGCGTATTTTTTCCATCGGTCTAATTACGAAAATTATAAAAATTGAAAAATTGGAAGAAATGGGCGACAAGACGACCGACCAATTGGCTCCGGCGGGGATAACTTCCTTGAGAAAAACCGAAAATTCGAGGGAACGACAGCAGCCCACATTTTTGAAAACAACCTCGATTCGTAGCGATGCTTTTTCCGAAAGTTTCGTCGAGAGCCAACAGCTCGGGAAAAGCTCGTCACTGTCACGGACTCTCGGTGAAAAGGTCTCGATTATAATATCATTTTTTACTTTTTCACTCTCTCTCTCTCTCTCTCTCTCTCTTCTCTCTCTCTCTCTCTCTCTCTCTCTCTCTCTCTCTCTCTCTCTCTCTCTCTCTCTCTCTCTCTCTCTCTCTCTCTCTCTCTCTCTCTCTCTCTCTGGTGCTTCGCTCGATGAAATTGTCAATAAATCGACAATTTACGCGTAGCATGAATCGACAGATAAGATCCAGTCTGCCCAACATCGGTCATCATCTTAGACGCTTCATGAAATTCAAGAGTCAGCGAGAAATACAAAACAACGAGGAAAGCATTTCGAATGTTTCTGTCGCTATGTCCTCATTCGGTATTAACGGTCTCACCGAAATTCGACACAGTGATAGAGGTTCGGATTTAATCGTAATTTGCATTATTCCTCCAATGCAAAGCAAAATCCCTAATAAATTTTTCGACGTTCAGGAAATTTAACACTCTCGTAAATTGTCTCCTCGTTTGCCGAGAGACTCGGCAGTGACACACAACGTATTGCACACACGAAGCGCAAACAAAAAAAATGGACCGTCGCGTAATGAAATCGATTATTAAAAATCGGAAATAACTTTTGGAATTTCATTTATTTCGTTCGCATTTATTAACAAAGGAATTTCGAAACGATTGTCCATCCAATCGTCGTGCGAATTGTTCTCCGATAACTTTGTCATTCTTTTCAGCATATTCATAAAATTTTGATTTATTTTAGACGAGGATAATGAGGCAAGTGGATCGAGATCATTGGAGAATCATTCACGCAATTCTCAATTATTATTCGACGTCGTTCCGACCAGCCCGTCAACTTCTGTCTCGATTTCTGAACCACAAAGAAGTAAATAAGAAAAAGAAAAAAAAGAAATAAATTCATGGTCTTAGTTTCCAGACAACGCGGTTTTTTAAAATTTTTTATTATTATTATTTTGCTCTATTGAAAGATGAACATTGGCGGGCCAATAATTGAATCCTGATGCACTCGATTAGGTAACTTTTCGATAGAAAGTGACATGACGTTTCCAGTCGCTCTCGGTCAGTCAGTTGGACCGACGAATCCTGTAATGATATCGAGCGCTGTGGAGGCTCGTTTAGACGGCCCTTTCGATCGTTTGAATCTGAATAATATGGTGAATGAGGCGGGCGCTATCATAGCTGGAGATCCTCTTGCCTTTGCTGCTGCTTTGAATGCTCAACTCGGATACGACAGAATCCGGTTAGCCGAAATCTCAGTAATATTAATTTTGAGTATCTGACGAGAAATCCAATGAAAATAATTGATTTTTCATGCCTCGTGGCTCTGAAGGCGGAAATTAAAATGTCATTTATCTTCAAGGAATAAAACAAGGCGATTGGGGTTACGAATCCTTTTGAAAAGACTCGTAATATGTGGGTTTTAAAGAGAATTCAATTATTTATAACGACCGCGATCGATGACTAATGCAATAACCGACGCGGGAGAACTCAGCGAAGAAAACCGAACGAGAATCCTCTGTCGTTTCGCAAACCCTCTCTCTCTCTATCTATACGTCTCTGTCTTTTTCTCTTTCTCTCTCTACAACTGGAGCTTGTGTCCCCGTTTCACATGCACGTTTTACGGGCTCGAGACTTTTGTGGCATCGAGAAAAGCGACACATCGTTTGTGGATAGAGAGAGAGAGAGAGAGAGAGAGTGAGCAAGAGAGGGAGATGGAGAGGGAAACGATGACAAAAGGCGATGGGAAATGGTTTTTATTTTATTATTAGTTCGCCAATGATTGCACGTTTTCTTTTCATTGTTTTCTTTTTATACACACATGCACTTGTGAAAAGCGACCCAGTCTTGGGCTTTTTAAACATTTATTTCCGTCTGACGTGAACGGATTTATTTATTTATGAATTTATTTATTTATGAGAAAGAAAAATGACCAAACTGATGAACCAACTCCGCTCGATTCGATGCCAAATGAAATTTTTATTGAATTCATCAACGTAGATTAGATTTAGGCAAATATTGTTTAAACTCTGAGCATGAAATGTAGGTCCTGCATTTAATTTATCGCAGAACATACGCCGAATTGGAAGCTCGAAGAGAAAACGAGCCGCGAAGTGTGCCATTGCTATTTTTTCAAGACGCCAGTAGCGATTCTTTCCTAGGGAGCTCGACTTCCGCTGGCAACGGATCTAGCCCTACCGGGTAAGCTTTTCTATCCTTTCATTTCCCGGCCTCTCCCCTTCCTCGTTGCTACCATTTGTTCTCTAGTTCGGGATAAATGGCTTTTTATTCTCGAGAGTTGCGAGACACTCGTCGGATCGATTCTCTACGCACGACATTCGATCTTGTCTCTCGGCATCTAAGATCGTTAACAAATAAATAAATGAAAGTCAATACGGTGCAAAAAAAAGCGCGAAATGGACGTTGAGCAGTGACCAATGTAGCACCGCGTGACCACGGAAAATAGCATGCTTTTTAAAATGTTTCCAACGTGGTTTTGACTTCGGTATTAAGCGCGCTCGTGTGTTGACTGCGCTAAAAAAAATTGGTAACGGTATCGGATTGCGCTCGGTTTACATTCGCTCAACGATCTGCTGTGGTCCGATGACGCCTGCGTTCATTACTTACACGCATACATATATGTACAGACAGATGGACATTTGTGTACGTATGTACCCCCGCGTTGTGCATATGTACAAATGTAAAACGATCGCAAATCCAGCGGCAGCGATAACGCGAGATATTCAAAAAGCTCTCGCACCGTCGCCAATCCCCGCGAGCTCCCGCGATTGTTTCGCCACGCTCGCTATCGACGATTCTCCCCACCGCCACTTTAAATATCTCGTTAACTTTTTTTTTTTACCTCTTTTTTTCCTCTCGCGTTACTAACGGAATAATCGATTTATTCGGACTCTATGTCCACGGCAAATGTAGTTCATTACATTTCCTACGCACTAGCTAATGTTCAGGGAAAATTAGAAAACTCCAATTTTATCGCTTCGACGAATCCAGTCGTCCGAGGATTTCTCACTGTGACAAACCAGATCGATGGTTTCAATAATAAAAAAAAGAGATTCACATTTTTATTGGCAATTTCTTTTCGACAAATTGCTTTCGTTCTTTTTTCTATCATTTTTTTTTTTTTTTCGCCAGCATACCTCGATTTTTTATCACTCTAAAGTTTGCAATGTTGAGATTCAACGAAAAAATTAACCTGAAGCTTGCACCGACGAAATTTCACGAAATGAACAAACAAAAAACTTATTTGTCACTTTTTTATTTCACGAATTCATTCCTGAGGTTATAAAAAGGCAAGAGAGGTCCTTGAAAGGCAAGAGGCAAATGAAAAAAAAGAAATTAAAAAAAAAGTGCAAGAAATTTTATTTTTTTTTTCAATTAAAAAAAAATCATTTTTTTTTCATTTCGTGGCAATGCGTCGATGCAATCTTCTCATACGAAAAATGCCATTCCCATGAATTATTCATTGAATTTTAACAATTGAAGCGTTTTTTCGTGTCTATTTATTTTTTTGGTTACGAGAGCTCTCGTAACCAAAAAA
>JAPYYS010000747.1:0-91383 GCA_030522525.1 Campopleginae sp. 14b | reverse complement strand
TGTGTGTGTCTGTGTTGAAAGGCTTTCGGGAATTGAACCACAGGTGGCGCTTGCTTCTCTCGGATAAACTAGCACAGAGCAGCATGATACTATCCCATATTGTCCTTATAACAGAACATATATATATATAGAGATGTATATAGGCGGACAAGCAGAGAGCAGTATAGAATCAAGAGGCTAGACACATCATTTGTGGACAAGTTAGACGAGGCTCTCATCAATCATTTGTATCGAGCCTGTAGAAGGGAGCTTTGCCATCGATAGATCAGGATTCGACTTGGATATATAGACATTCGCATGCACGATCGAACATTTCTCTTGCTGGAACGTTCGGTTTGCATAATTTACGAAACACTGGGGTATACGCTGTTTGTGTGCAGATATGTATGCATCTATATATATATATATATGTTGGGGACGTTAAGGGAAGTGCACAACGTTCAATATTAATTGCATCCAGTTCGTGGTCGTGTATTTCCCCAATATCGCAGGAAATTCCAACTAATGTTATACATAATTGCTTATTGGGCGCAACTCCCGGTTTCCTGCTAAGAAATTCGAGGATTACATAACGTATTGCTGCATTGGAGATTGGGAAAGAGCCTTGGGGAAATTACTATCGGATCTAGCGTTTAATTACACTGCATTATTGATTGTCATTATTTATTGTATCCGCGTTGAGCTCAACTTTATCGGAAACCGATGATTGGGGCTTTTTTTTGTCACGATTTTTACACGGATAATTTTGAAAAGAATTGGGAATTCTCTGAGTGATGGCTCAGCCAACGAGGCGACGAAATTATGTGAAAAAATGGGGAGAAAATATATAAAGTCTCATTTCTTTGCATAAGAGACGACGTATACTTTGGTTTGATCCGGCAAACGACACCATTCATTCCCTTCTCAAGACGCTCCCCGTTTGCCATGTTCTCACTTTTTTGCCGTCTCCTTACTTTTTTTTTCTTGTTTTTTATTCTTCTTAGTTTTTTCCTCGATTCTTTCTTCTGCTAATACACTCCTCTTCGCTCTTCACTTTCGTAACTTTTCATCCTCGTCTCGTGCGCGATCTTTTCATCCGAAGAGCCATGAAATCTTTCGTTTAAAACTCCTAACCAAGCAATACAGTTATCACTATATATTCTTTTCTTGGCGCAAAGTCTATGAGGATACGAAGAGTTTCCGTATCCAGCGAGAGGGACAGATATACCAGCCCGCAAATATATTCATTCTTAACGCAACCATTCGCTGATTCTCCGAGCTCAAGAGAGCCCGATCCCTATGACGGATTTTCAGCTCCATGAATCCCCCATAAAAAAGTTTTTCCCTCCTAAAAGTACATCCCAGATATATTTTCTCTATCGATGCTTACTTGCTCTTAAACATTTTTGCAGAAATCTATAATAAGAGGTTTCGTCATTGTTCCACTGGGCTCAACAATTTCTTCTTTATCATGCAATCCCATGGCTTCATATAATATTGCGACCTTTTATTTCAACAACTCTTATAATCAATGCAGCGATTAAATAACTCGGCCATATTGAAATAAAATGTATGCAAAGCTTTTGTCTCTATATAATCGATAAATGATGATACTCTGAGATCATCCGACCTCGTGTCGATTTATCGAGACATATAAAACTTCTCGAAACAGATTCCGTTATTCGCTCAATATAAAATTTGTATTTACCAGGCAGAAGTAATTTCTGAATATCAATAGTTAATGGGATTTTTGAATTTTTAAAATATTTTAAAGAACTCAAAGAATTCGAAGAACTTTTGGTTAACAGTGAACGGAGCTTATGGATATTATCCACAAGTGTTCTCAGGCATATTACGGTCACTGCGAGATCACCGAGAGCAAATTATTATGCAAGTACAACCGCACGCGTGTATTTCAATCTCAATTCTATTTCGTCAGCGTTGTGAATTTAAAAATTGTGGGATATTTGCAGAGCTCTGAAAACTTCCTGTTCGAACTGCTACGGAGAACACATTCGTCCTGCATTATTCAAATTTTCGACTCTCGTAACGGTGAAGAGCTCAGCTCGCGAACGATTTCGTTTTCAAGCAGCTCTCGACTCTGCTCTCTGTGATGACTAAGCACGAGGAACACAGAGTGTGTCACGGACGAGAAGATTTATATAATGGGTTAGACACATTTCCGAGCGAATTATACGAATCTTAATATGTCTAAACTCATTTGTCATTAACTGAGAGTTTAAAAAATAATAAATATCGTAAGTATGGATTTTAACGTTCGAAATAATGTCACTTGAAATCTAATCTAATTTTTTGGACCTAAATAATACAGACTTGTGGCGAAAAACGTACTTTTTTCATTTAGCAAATGATTTCATTCCTATTCCTATGGAATTACTCCGTTATATATAAACCAATTGCTGTTAATAACAAATTAGTCAGTTGCACTTATGAATTATTGGTGCAATAGCGCGGAACTGGGTATACGCACCGAGCTTTATGCATATAGCTTAATATTTAGGGATTTACATGTATATTTATGTGTTTGTATATATTTACCCGCTGGCCCATATATACGGGCGCGAGGAAGCATATGTTCAGAATACCAGGCACGCACGAGCGGTCTCGCGAATCCCGGGGAAATATTTCGGTTGTCGAGCACGCGAGACCGTGCATTTCTCTCGTTTCTCGGCTCAAATATCCAAAGCTCGAGAGCACGTGGTGTACAGCAACGAGAGAGAAATTCCTAAGGGCATTTAACACTTCCGTATGAGGGAGGCTCCGCGACAAATTATTTTCGCTCTAACTCACGTCTAAGTGGTCTTTCAAAATAGCCGAAAAATATTGCAATCACCGAAATTATATATATACGAATAAAAAAAAATAAAACGAGTGCAATAAAATAACTGGAACTGATTATTACAAAACTTGGTTACTCCGTACGTTCGCCGCAGCGATGACGGAGATCTTGAAGTTTTCCTAAACGCAAGCATCGTCTATCAGTTTTATCGTTTTTTTTCCTTTCTTCACCGCCATTCTTAGACGTAATATAACAGAGCAATTGCGCGTTTTCGTACGAGCCTCGACTACACGTATGTGTTATTACTTCTCGTTGGTGATTTAATCGCAGCAAGCGGTGTGTCTCTCGTTCGCAGACCCTGACCTAGCACCTTGCTCCTCCCGACTATTCTTTGTAGCAGTTTTTTTCTTTCTTTTTCCTCGTCGAGACAAGAACTTGAGAAAATTAATGTGAGGTTCGCTGTTTAGTATTCTCGACGTGGGAACTCATGTAAGAATTAATTTCCGAGCACATTTTTAACAGTCGCTGCTGAAAATAAAAGTAGACGTAGCGCTTCGTTATCATCGCCGGAATAAATCGTTTCTCCCCGTCCTTTTACTTTTACTATATTTTATTCGCGAAAAAAAATACCAACGTCCGATTAGATGCTCGTGGACGCCATTTTGTGATTTCATCGCCGCGTTGGCTCAATTTGACACGAAGTGCAGTTCAGCAGCTTCTCTCTTTAGTGTCATATTGAAAAAAAGAAATCATGCCTCTCATATCCGTAGCGTGATAGAAATGAGAAGTGACAAAATTTCAGTTTCTCCTTTTTCCTTGACATTGCGGTGCAGGAACGAGAACGAGGCGTCAATTTTCTACCCCTAGGATGGAAAATCTCCTCCTTAAGTCCTTTTCTCGAGCGGACCCTCGGCTTCGAAGAGACACGAACGCGCATGGTTTTGTGAGGGGCCGAACAGCACGTGATTCCGCACACGAGACCGATGAAAGAATGACTCATTGAAAGATGAATCGTCGTCGAAAAACCTTCCTTTCCGTCTATAACAAAGAAACTTTATGGATTCAAGCAGAACTTGTATTGATCCCGCAACGTCATAATGAAGGAACTCCGGCTGCGCTAACTCGTTTTCATTCAAGTATGCACATGCATATTTATTTTATATATGGATGCCTGAGTGGAAAAACAATGTCTGCCTGTCGATCCGTTATTTTGAAGAGCTAGGTATTTAAAATTCTCGGGTTTGATCTACTTTGACTAGTGTCATTTAATTATTTTTCGTTTTCAATGAGGAATTTCATGGTCGAAATTGTTTCCAGGCTACGCAGGCATGGTCCGTGGAGGAAAATAAAAAATGAATTGCCACTACAGGAATGAAAGCGCGAGGCTCACGAAAAGAAAATTATTTCTCGATCTAATCGTTGGTCAAAAATGAAAATGTTGCTCTATCGATATTCCTTTTAAGATGAAAATAATTCAATCGCGAAATGTCAAGGTCGATGTATAGGAGCGAAGTATAATCGACTTTCTAATACAACCGGGTGAAATGAGGCCGGTGCTTTGTCTCCTGATCGAAAAGAGCGAAGACAATCGTATTCGAGGAACTGTCATCTGTAACGTGATTCAGTTCGTGTGTTTCTATGCATAATTCATTCGATGGCAGAGACGATTGGCATCAGCATCGTTCCCTTTTTAATTCTATGTCATATACATGATGGGCAACAAATTGTTTTATCGACGGCAGGCTCTTGTTTATAACTTTTCGAGGTTCCTTTCCAACACGTGGAAACAAAAAAATGCATCGATAAGTTTTTGTTGCACTCGAATTTCGCAATCTCAATCAACTTTTCGTTCTACTTTCTGCTTTCGCCATAGCCTCTCTTTGAATTAAATGCACATAGAAAGTTATCGTTTGTGTAACTTCTAGCAAGCGTGAATCAATTCTCAATGTGTAACATCGTCTTATCGCGTTTAGTGAATGGACTAGGCGATAGGGATTCTATAACGTTTTACCGGAGATATTTTTGATAGGTGCGTTGTATCTTGATGCTTTGTACAACATAGCGTATGTTTACATTTGCGATCACCGAAGTGTGTTTAAGGCTAGGTGGTGTTATAAATTCCAGACCGGCATATATCATTTTGTTCGAGAGATTACGAATAATTTATTGCAAATGCAAACGGAAAATTTCAATCAGTCATTCTCCGTGAGCGACGTTGTTTTTGACGTGGAGGAATAAATGTTTATTTTCTACTGTCTCACTACTCCGCAAAGTATTGATCTCCTTTATTTCGGAGTTCCCATTGTACGGCTAAGTAAATGGAAATGCTCGTTTTCCAAAAATTAATGAAAAATCGGGTGTTTCTATATGTTGAACGCAGAGTTTCTGATACATCGAATTTATGACGTTGAACTTCGCATCGTTGGAGTGCAACGAAATTTTATTTTTCTCTCGCGATGCTTAATATTTAAATGGAGAATGTACACTGGAAAGAAAGTTTTGTTGGAGAAGATCGATATTTTGTTGGATACGTTCGACTAAACGTTTTTTTTTTTTTAATGACAAAAATTTTGTCATTGCGGCGCGAAATATTGAAGAAAGTTTATTCCAAAAGTACATTTTTGTCATTCAAATCGTAAATTTTGCTAACAGTTCCGTTATAAATGCGAAATATTGTCCAAATAATGAAAATTTAGAAATTACCAAAAAATATTTCGTTCACCGTATTCAACAAAATATTGACGTTTTTTGACAAAATTTCTTTTTCAGTTTAATTGCGATGATAAAATGACCGATTTTCGCGGCCCAAACAGTCACTCAGCTCAAAACTTTTGAATGATTTTAAAAAATGAGCAAAACATCAATGTATCGGTTGCACGAGGGCAAGAGGCATATCGAGGAAAAGCAGATTCCTATCATTCCCGTGTGTCTTGGAATCTTAAAAAACAATAAGTAAAGTTTTTACTCTTCGCAAATTAATCGACTGACCGGCAGATTGATGATCGTAACGTTTAAACGAATCAACGGTAGCTGCGGGGTCATAAGGTCACCCGCATCAGGAGCAATAACTATTATTAGGAACATACACTTTATCATTAATTAAAAATAGGTGAAGATTATTTTTGGACAGCTGAGCCATTCTTTATGGAAGCAAACGGAAACGGGCCCAGCAGGAAATAAAAGTTACGTACAGACTCGGCGTCGTCTCGGCGAATTTGTACTCACGTTTTATTATCATTTAATCGAGGTCGCGTGTGAGATGACGAATAAGAAGAGGAGAGAAGAACCGCCTACGTTGGTTCACGCCTCATGTTCAAGTTGTTTCAGAATGGGGGAGGCGCGAGCCCGATGCCATCTCGCAATTATCTTCTCGCGGTCGTTTCGCGGTGGAACGAGGATTATGCGACCAGCCGTAACGCTCTCATTTCTCGCATCAATGTGAACGACTGGGCTTCACGGAACGTCTGGAACACTGACTTGTGGTGTACCAAACACTCTACACACGAGGTCGTGCCAAATCTCGTGAAGAAAATGTCTCCCATCAAGCCCCTTATGCCACTAATGTCACAAACAAATTCATCTCTGCGGATCCCCCCGCTCAATCTTATTCAACTTATTCATTTGGGCAAATACTTCATTATGATCCGTTTCCAACATTCATTCTCATTCGCTGCATGACGTTCAAGTTTACATCGTTGAAACGCAACGAAATTCTATTTTTTCTCGAGCAGAGCTCAAGATTCTCATTCAAAGATCCGATCAGGACGATAAAAGATATTTTTCTAGGATCGAAAGGCAAAATCGGTACGAAAATTGTCATGATTTTTTTAATTCTACAGAAGTTGATAGGAAAACTTATTTTTCGTTGGATCTAAATATAGTCTAAATATAAAAATGTATAGAAAATAGTTTTCCATTATTTCGACGGAACATCCTGAGAGCACATGTCCCCGGAGTGGCTTTCTCGCGTCATTATTTTTTTACCCTTCCCCTAGCAATGACAAGAATGTCGGAATGATTGTTGGACGCTGAAGAAGTTTACGTCATGCAGGTTTACGGAACGTCAATGATCTGAATCTTTTATGACAATCGACACATAAAATTTGTTCAAAAACTCTGTTTCGAATTTTGAAACATCGCGGAAATGAAGGAGAAATATGAGCATTAAAATCATCGTTTGTTTTTTTTTTTTTTGGTGCTGTTTGTATATTGTGGCACGTAAAACGTTTTGCGTATCCGGTTATTCAGCAATAATAAATAGCATTACGAATAGGTGAGGCGAGGTACAGAAGGCCCGTGTTCGTCTGGCACGGAAATGACGCGACGACAGAAGGTCGTATATGGCCAAAGCGTTCGTTTAATGAAAGCACGCACACAAGAAGACCCATAGAAAATGTAAAAACCTATGACTACGATCCGGTTCTTAGCTCATAGGGGAACACGATTTATCCAGCATGGAAAAGACATTACAAACCATCGTATATACCAGCATGTTATAGACGAAGCGTGACCACAGCTGCTTAAAAAAATGAAACGTGTACTGGAACACGCCTCCACTTTGTGGCCTGCCCCAAATGATCTTATAACTATAGCACGCGTATACATAACTATGTATACGTGTTTACTCCAAGTAACTGCCGTTGCCCACGTGAAATAACTTGGATGTGTTAATTCTCGATTCCTGATGACGGATCGCATTTATTTCCGCCTCGCTCCATAACAAAACACTTCGAATACAATTAGCATAATTCATCGCCTCAAGGAAAATCAAATCCTTATTTTCGAGCACCATTCGGCCAATAAAATCTCATAGACGATAAAAATAAAACGATAGAAAAATCGATTTGAATAAATAAGGACGCGTCGGTTAAGCGTTGGATGGAAATAAATTGGGAGAAAGTCTTGAATTTCATTGGTGCAATCTCATGGTGTCAAGATCAAATTCCAAATAGAAATACACCACTCGATATGCATAAATGTATTTATACATATTAGTCATTCCGATACCCATACAGTACGACCATTGTTTCATTTTTATTTCTCCCAATTGACGAGTGTGTTATTCTAGGCTTACCAAAGCATTGTAAGAACGTCCCAGACTTTTTAGCTCCGAAGGGAAGCTGTATACGATATCTAATACAACACCATGCGGAAGAGAGACTTGAGCGGAGGCGAGAGAGTCTTTACGAGGGCAATAAAAACGATGTGGTACTAGTTACAGACCTTGACGTATATAAGTAGGTCTTCTTTAATTTGAAAAACAAGAAACTGTTCTTGAGAGAAAATCTCGATGGTCAAGTGGATGAGTTCAAGTTTTCAGTACTCGGCTTTTTTTTTTTATTATTTCAAGGTTAATTTATTATTCATATAATTTATATTCTATTTTATTTATAACCAACCATTTCGTGGAGAATAATTGCTGATGCCAGAATTCTCAAGTGTTATCGACTTTACGTCAAATATTGAGAATATCCATTTTATAAATACGCCATTCAAAATTTACTGCACTTGCATGGTCCGATGTTAAAATTTCAAGTTCTATACCTATTTGGGATCCTTGACCAGAATTTATTCTGCTGCTTTTAAGAATTCGCAAAACATCGAGTGTAAATCAAAGTTCAAGAATAAATCCTGCAAAAACTATGCTCTCCGAGTCCATCGACACGCATACCGATGACAGGCACGATTATAATTTCAATATTAATTACATTCGTGTCAATGTATACTCAATTACTCACCCACAAAGCACGCCAAACATTTCCAAGCGTCCTCTCGCACTTGGCGTTGAATTAGATTATTCAAATATTTATGGAAATCCTGTTGGTTGCGGGGATTATGAAAAACGAATATTTTCCAGTCTTTTTTTTCATTCTACGGGTCGATTTGGGGTTCGTATTTTTTTTGTTTTTTTTTTTTTCATTTTTTATCTACGATGCAGGCTATCATGAAGAAAAGAGAACTACCACGCCTGGCGTGACTTTTGAACGCTGTATATATGCATGCGTCGATGCGGTTTTGCACCTGAACAGCACCTCGTCAAAATGCAATGCTGGAATTCTCTTTGTACCTAAGAAAGCTCCCTCCTTGTATGCTACAAAATGCTCGGATGCTTTATATAGGAAAAAACATGCATGCATATCTATTCGCTTATAAAAAGTATGTGGTAGTTCATCTCTGAAGGAGGAATTCATGTTGCAGCTTCCGTTTACGTAACCCTTTCCGTTTTATCTCCTCGTTCGTTGCCTCCATATCTCTCCTTTGTGAAATATCGATTTTCATACCATGCATATATATATTCATGCTAATATGACATATCCCGAATTTTTCATGAATTCGTCCTTTTATCTCCCTCGACGAGCTAAATTTCACGAATAAGTTTCCTGCTCTCTGTTACGTGCCTCGGTACGTTAATTTTGTACAAGTCGCAATCTTTATTATTATTTGTCAAAAAACTCGTCGGAACGATGACTATTTTGTAGTAAAATCCACAGACGCGTATATTTGATGCAAAATTCAAGGACCCACTAATCAACGAAGCAACATTTTTGTCAATTATTATAAAATTACAATATTCAGTATAAGTTTGCAAATGTGCAAAAGAAAAATGTCTGGACTCGATTCGATAGTCGAAAGAGATGCGCCATTGTATGTTATTACTTGAGAAAATGAAAGTTGAACTCGCAACAAAAAAAGAGCGTCTCGGTAGAAAGTTGAGGGTTGTCTCATGGACGGCGTGTGTTTCCTTTGCCAAGGGCTACGGCGCAGTGCATCGACCTTTTTCCCTTGAGGCAAAACAAGGCTTGCTCAAGCATAGACCGGGAAACATTTGGTCAGGTTTGCCGAGGGGTTGCATGGCTAGCTGGCGCGTGGCCATTTCGCTGCTCCGGTCATCCCTAACCTGTGACACATGTGTGCGTGTTTGTCACTATGTGTGGGTAAGTACACAGACAAAAGTGTGTACTTTGTGTACCGCAGAGGGAAGAATGCAATAGGTATGGAGCACGAGGGGTCGTTCGAGAGATTCTATCGAGTGGTCACCGTCCTCGCTTTATACTGGCTGGATGGAGTGCAATTTATAGTCTGAGAGCTTTGCGATCTCGTTTCGACGATGCGCCATTATAACGGAATGCATCAACGCGTGAGAAAGCGAATCCCTGCCGCTTTTCTCTCCATGAATTTTTCCTTTTTCAGATCAATTTGTACAACATTTCTCTGAAGAATCTCATCGTCATGATTTCTATGCACTTTGGCCTTGATTTTCGTAACACCTTGTACGGTGTTTTATCGATTTTCCACTCGTTTCTTCGATAAGGACGATACTTCACCGATCCTCCCGCGATTCACAACCACGAGACACATTTCCATTCGAACTAAAGTGTGTTATTCTCCTTATACGTTCCCGTAATGGCGATCAATGCACCTGCCACTCTTGGCAAAAAAAAGAAACGGCTCGTAAGTTTATTTCCCTGCTCTTTCTGTCTGACTCATCCGCGCCAAGATGGAAAGTATAAACGCGATCGTCAACATCGTACGCTCCTTTGTAATAAATGTTTTATTTTTCCATTGCATTGCATTCGAAATTGCAATTTCGAAAGATTCGCATAATTTACAACTCTTTGTTCACATCCTCCGTGTTGAGAATTGGCTGAAATCTTAAATGATCGCAAAGCCAATACGCTTCCCCAATTTCGCCTCTCAGCAGTGACTTTATCCCGTTCCTCCTCCTCCAGCCTTTCTTTCTTGTCTCTCGACTCAATCTCTCGTCCTATTTCGCCCTTTTCGATGGAAAACCCACGGCAAGGCTTTTGTGCGTGCGGAATTAGTTTGCCGTCTCTTTCTACATCTCCCTCGCAGTCTCGACTCATCGCACAGGGATCTACCACCAGCAGTAGCTATGACAGCCTCTAAGCACTAACCGAAGTAGTAGCAACTCCAATATATACACATATATCAGAAAATACATGACTCTGAGTATGTTTATATAGACACACGATATAAATGTACATTTCAAAGGCAGCGATATATGTATATATGTGACAGACACATGTATAGAGCCACCTTTAACATTGGAACTCATTCTCCGTTTCCTCATTTCCTCCAGCCTTATTTGCCGAACTGCAACGACTGCTCGTTTCTACTTTCGTCGCGGTCACCGAGTTGCGGACATACACAGTTACAACACACACGCACCCACCATCATTTCGGATCTTTAGTCAGACGACGTGAAGAGCAGTTTCACGAAAAACAAAAAATAATGTATATATATATTAATTTATACGTTGATATGTCTCGTGCGGATTGAAACAACTGCGGGCAGATGGAGAAGATTGGCGGATGCAGCATTATAGAGGCTAAGGCTCGGCCTAAGGAGGGAGTAGGAAGTAATGACTAAAGACGAATCCTCTCATTTCTGTACTTTTTCCTTTCGTCTATTTGCTCTTCGCTTGCTTAATGTGTTGCTTCTCGATCAGTCCAACGACAGCGTCTCCGACGATTCTCGCAATTAGTTTTTGCCCTCGCTTAGACCAGACTGGACTATCCTTATTGGCGATTCCATCAACGCAGTCTACTCGCATATATAGATATACCAAGCAATTGATGCCTCCGGGGCTATACGCAGAACGGATCTCTATTAGCAAATACACAACTGCCAGGAATCCGTGCCTCTCGACGTCTGTCTGTTAAAGTTGATAAAAAAAAAAAAAAAAAAACGTCGCGCGGAGGCTCTGCAGCAGAATCAACGGGAGACATTCGAAACGAATGATACATTGTGATCAAACGATTCTAATTCGTATTATCCAATAAAACTTTCCAAGTTTAGTTCCATTTCTTGTGCGGGTCCGGGACATTTATCCATCCGAGAATGCGGTGTATCGTTTACACTCTCCCGCCTCTCTACCATCCTCATGTTTGTTAAACGTTACTCGGAAACATGTTGTATAAGTTATCTTTTGATGCGCGTGAAAAAGCGAATCTTGCTGATCGCCATCTAAGGAAAAACTTACGCGAACCCAGCGAGACGCTCTTGCCATGGAAGCTTTCTTATATTTTAGCAGGGCAATCGAATTTTTTCACGTGCTTCGCGTCTGTTCTGTCCGCCGTATAAAACATCGCAGCTCGATTGACCTTAACTGAAATTGTCATTGGGCTCAAGAATTCCCGATTAATAATTCAGCACCAATTTATATGAGGAGTTCTGGTCTGCTAGAAAATTTGCGATTTTTTCGGGATTTTTGGGAAACAAGGCATTTTTATTGTCCATCGCGTCGATGAGGAGAAAGTGCTCGCGAAAAGTTGTTGATCTGCGGCCACAGTTACGGAAGTGCTTTTCCCAAACGATTGCTTGTTCTGTTCCCAGCGTGAAAAAATCGTCAAGTACGTGCGGGGGTGTGATTTGAATTTGAAATAACGGGGCGCTCCGTTTATTCTCGTGAAGAATGTCTAACCTTCAGCCTCTCGTTACACTTGACCATGTTCTCACTCCAAGCGATTTCGTGCGGTTCCTCAATTTTGAATTCTTTCTTTCAACTTTTTCCGTTCTATCCAATTTCTTGAAAATTATCTGCCCAGTATTTTTCTTCGGTTTATTCTTCTCTCACTTGTGTAGTTTCGTCGAAAACCATTTACTGTGTATACTCAGTGATAACACATACCTAAATAGGCGTTCCGTATATGGCGCCCTTGGGATCGTAACCGTAAACGCAATGGTCTTGGTAAATAGAGTCACGTGTATGCATCTCTCTATATGTAGAAGTAATCAACGGCACAAAGAAGCCCCCTTGCGGAGTACAGAGAATTCAACAAATTTACGATCTTTTGTTTGTTATTGTTTTTTTTTCAATCGTTTCACCGCCATAAAAGAAATACCTCCTCGCTTAAATAATTACAAGAATGCCTTGGAAACTTGATTCGAAAAGTAACGAAAGCTTCGAGTCGATTAATGTTTTATTCATTCTCAAGTACATGAATTCATATCTCACGGATGCGTTATTGATTCGCTGAATTATGTGTGATCGTAAATAAAATAATTGGTACAATATTGCCGTTGATTTGTTTCCATTGCACAGAAACCATCGTTTTCCATCGTTACGTATATCGGGAAGCGAGATTTGAAGATGATCGTTACGAACAGTCTGCATTGATTGGGGAAATCGAGAATTGAATCTTTTTTTTTTGCCCAGCAAATTCTCCCCAGGCCAATAGTCTCGCGCGCATCGGTCGTTGAGTTTTTGTCCATGCCTATCTCTGGCGTTATGAATCTTTTATTATCTAACGTGCAAAAAAATGGACTACAACGGTGCTTCGCTACTTTCCCTCGACTTCCTGTTGCTTTATAATTCATTGAATTGTAGACTCGGGAATTTCCTCATTCCTGCCGAACCTGTTTGCATCGTCGTGATTGCCTTGAATTTTCTTTTAGACGAAAAAAACCTTTCCGCTATTCTTTTATACTGCCGCGGCTTCGTACTATGCGCCAGTCTCTATAAATGTTCTTCCAAATTCAAACATGTACGTGAATTTATGTGTATGCGAATTTTAAATTGAAAAGTACGTGTACAGTTCTAGGCCATTGCAATTTTCATCGATACGATCCGTTCGCGAAGCGTGAAGCCGGGCCCGTTTCCGGCCTCCGCACTTCTGGCCGTTCCCGATTTCGTACTCTCCTGCCAGCAATCGAATATACTCCGCGAACGTATACACTTTTATAACGGAATAAAAAGTATTGCTTTTTCATTATTTTTACGGGCGCATTCCTACTCCTTTTGTATTTATAGTTTGTTTTTTTGTTACGTTGTTTTTACAACGCCGGCGATAACTAAAAATATTTCCGATATTTCTCATTGCCCTCTTATATTTTGGTCGACTGCCTTATTTTTCTTACATTACGGTCGATATTTCCTGAACGCGGTTATCACGTTCTCATCAAATTGACTTTTCAATAGTCTATTTTATCACATAAATGGAATATTCAAACTGTCTCAATTTCATAGGGCGATTCAACGATCAAAACATTTTTCTTCGAAATTTAATATTTCATCCCAACAAGATTTTAGTACCCGTTTCAAAGAAAATGCTCGCATTTTTCGCCGTCAAGTTTAAACCGTGTCAGTCAGGAAGTACTCTCAAACGGATACTTTGCCGGTGAAAGTCATCGAGCCCATGTATGAAGAGACTTTCGAATCCAAAGGCTCCTGTATTAAGATCCTGACCAGTGGGGAGAGATTGCTATCGTACGTTCGGCCGCTTTACTGCTGTCTAATCCTTGAATGTATACGAACATATATTTCTCGTGTTATTGTACGTCGCGTTGATTTGTCCGAGAGAGTAAACACGAAACTTTATACTCTCTCAACGTTTTTCTTACATTTTTAAACAGATGAAAATTCGACTGGGTAATTAAATTTATTTCGCGCCCCAAAAAATATAAAGAGTAATTTGAAAATTTCTTTAAAAAAATGTTATTCGTTTGTCATTGGCAATTATTGCAGAAAAATGATAAAACACACGACATGCCCTACTGCATATAAATTCAAAACAAAGAGCGGGCTCCGGCATTATTTGACGAGATCGATATTTCCTATTCAGCAGCATCCCCCAACAATTCGCTCCTGCTGCTGAGTCTGAAGGGTTGAACGTTGTAATGCAATATGTGCATATGTTAATACACGAATACGTATATATTCACAGAATGTTGTAGGGCAATGTACAATCGGTCCCACGAGGAGGGTTGCGAGTATCTCCTATATGAGGGTTGTAAAATCACCCTTCATCGTGTAGGGAATACTGAAAGAGGCGCCTGGTCAGGATAAAGCGTTCTCCGATCCGAAAGCTTTGGCAATCGTTGATGAGGGGGCTATGGAAAGGAGGGAAATGAGACTATGCATTATATATAGCCACACGCTACGTAAATATACGCTCGGGGGTTCGACCACCCGCGAGCTTGAGATTCTATCTTCCTTTTATTTATTGGACGCGGAAATAAAAATTAGTTTGCATTTTGTTGAACTGTTCCAAATTCTTCCAAACCGCATAATCGCATTGAATTACTTTTTAATGACATTGCGGATCTACACAAAACGCAAGACGCGTCTTGATCTTTGAATCTGGTGACTTTCGTTTGCACTTTTTGGCAAAATACTGACGGGTCGCTAGGAATAATGATGGAATTATAATCATGAGTTCTAATGTGTAAAAGGAATAAATGTTTGTGACAGTGAATGCAGTACTAATAACAGAATAGTTTAGTGAACTCGGTATACCGCAATTTTCTTGATTCACGACGTGATATCTCGTCTTCCTCGACAGACACCATTCTCACCAACACCGGACGAAGTGATAATGGCTCTAGGGCCGTTCGTACAAGAGCGTGTCGCGAATTTCAAAGATCCGAGAGCCTCCGAGCTAGCCCTGAGGAACGTCGCTTAATATCTTCAAACCTACTAACCCTCGCTCGAGCTATCCTGACAGAACATTTGTACCCCTACTCTCCATCCATTGTCCATGGCTTTGTTGGCGTCCATCTAGAATTCTCCATTTTCTCGCATACTCGAAGGAGGGAAGAGAAAGAGAGAGAGAGAGAGAGAGAGAGAGAGAGAGAGAGAGAGAGAGAGAGAGAGAGAGAGAGAGAGAGAGCGAGAGAGAGGAACGCGGCAGGGTAGATTTGAATGCTGCTACGTCAGCTCATCAAGAATGCGAGCGCATGCCTATGAATGTACCGAATTCACTTGAAAACTTGAAGAGTATCCAACTGTATAAGTACGTTATTGTCAAATTGGTTGCAATCAAAGATTCGTCATTCGCAACCTAATAAAATGTCGGGTCCCATAATGATGTTAAAAATTCGGAGTTGATATTTTCGCTTCTCAATTACATAACTCTGGATGCACGAATCGTTGAGATTTTATTTTTGAAAATTTTGTTACGATAATTTCGTTATTCCGCTGCAAGTGAACCGAAATACATAGACAATTAGCTCGTTATTCACTCAAGTGGGCTTTAGTCAGACCATACAAATTCTCGTTTAAATGCACGCATAGCGTATTATAGGATATTGACAAATAATTACGCTTAATTGAGAATTGTTTGGTAGCTCCGATACCCGATTGCCGTAGTCAAAGCCTAATTATTCGAGCACGACTGAGTGTGCTATTTGATTGGTCCATATTTCATCGGAGGCCATACCGATATATTGCCTTTTCGTCCGACTGAATCGAGAGATTATTCGTATCAATACAAATCTGTACACACTTTGAGCACAGATTTGCACTTTTAATGAGCCTTCTGGAAGTCGTTCAAAGGGATTTTGTCGTTCTGCTCCTCGCGATGCTCTCATATCGTCTCTGCGGTTGCATATTATTGACTTCGTCCAGTTCCGATACACGCCACTCGCTGTGAACTTGACTATTGCTCGATTAGACTCTCTCGCTTTATTGGGTCAATTTAGTTAATTGAAGGCTATATATTGTTCCGACCAAATTTAACGCAATATGGTCGCCATATTGACCAAACAATATTTTATCCAACAAAATATTTTTTTCCTCCGTTCACTCTCGCTCAATGCCAAACGCATTGCAATATCAAGTGGACACGATTCCAAATCCCATATTGGTAATCTATATATAGGAAACGACAAGCAAATTACGAGAGCGCTTTTACGTTGATGAGTGTGCGAATTCCCCGTTTATTGAATTCCCGCACGAGAACCGAGTTTACGAGTTATCGTTTGGCCGAGTACAGATTGCCAACAATGGTCGATGAAAACTTCGTGTTTTCAATCACTCATCCCCGGTTTTACACTGCACTGGTCGCAGAGTGTCAGAGTCCGTGATTGCCTTGAAATCCCATCGATATAAAATAAATAATTAACATTTTTTTCGACTGAAATTATATTTTTCATGAAATCATTGAATTATGTTAATGTCCTTGCACTTTTCATTTCCATTTGAAAATAAATAAAAGATTGTGGACTCCAGGGATAGGTCATTTTGGCATGGAAGGTTCTCTATGTATATACATATATTTTTTCGTTGGACATCAATCTCCTCTCCGGGCGCTAGAGTACTACCGGAATTCAATTCGATTTCAGTCACGTACAGGATCGACGTGTTGTGTGTTTCTCATCGTTTCGCTTTGCTCTTGTTATGCTCTTGATTCACTCGTTTATTACGATTGGGGGAGGCGTTTCTCTTCTTTTTTTTCTCTCCTTTTTTTTTCGTCTTGCCTCTTGTGGAGGGATGAAACAAAAGCACTCGCCAGTCATCGAATCTTCTTTTGGTTGATTGGCAAACGCCGCGGTTGAATGGGTCGTTGAAAGCCAAACTTCAGGGACTTGCGGAAATTGTCGATTCGAGTAACACAGTCCTTGCTACTACACACAGTCTGCTGTTTTTATCCCTTCAGTCTCTCTTTTACCGATCAGTGTTTTGCATCAAAACATTTATCTTTCATTCGTTGCAACGGTCATGATGAAATCACCAAGAAAAATATTCCAACGATACTCGAAGCTTCGAATTCCTACGATTTCGATGCTTGCACTGAGCGAGTCGTAGAATTCCGACTTTCGCCTCATTTCCATTGGAAAACGAAGTCGAACGTTTTTATTGATTCTTCCGTCACTCTTACCTGTTCATGTCTTTCGTCCATCGAATCCAAGCACGTTTGTTCAAAAATCTCGAATCTCGAATAAGCAAATTTAGACGTTCTTCCTCATTGTCAAAACATGAACAGCGCGAACGCACCAAAAATATTTCAACTGGCATTCATTCAACCAACATAGGACATTTTTCAAAAGCAAAATATTTCCATGCAGTTATTCTCAATATTTATCTTTCGAGTGTGCTCAACGATTTTCGTGAATAAAAGAATGATAACGAAACTAGGCATTTGAATGACGTTGAACTTTTCATCGTTGGAATGCAAAGATTTTTTTTTTGCTGCGCCAAAGCTCCATCATTTTAATTGTGAATTTAATTGTGACTATAAAACGATCGGTTTTTGCCTCCAGACAAAATATATCCTCTCGAAAAATGTTGATAATCAAAGAAATTAATCCACTTGTCAATAAAAATCAATATTTTTCATTGCATTCCAAGGTTACGGACTAGAGCATCGTACATTTGATTATGCTGAAGTTTGCATCGTCGTAATGCAACGAAATTCTGTTTTTTCCTATCTAGATCTCAGGATTTTTATTGAATATTTATTCCAGACAATATAAAACCGTCTTTTTTCCGATGCAAAGATAAAATCGATACGAAAATTGTCACGATTTTGTAAATTGAAGAAAAAAATAATAGAAAAGTCTATTTTTTGTTGGAGCCTGATGTTGCAAACTTCAGTGTGTCATTGCATTTGATTGTTTATAAAATATCGAGTCCTGTTGGGAAAATTGTGCTGCCAGGAATTGTTTGACCAATCAGCCCGCATTTTCCGACATCACGAAAACCGGTCGCATCTTGAAACGGTTGGTCAATTCGTATCAATATATCTATCGAATAGATGGGCTGTGGGTGGTAAATGATGCTGGATAACTCATGGTTGGAATGGGGCTCCTCTGCTCACGTACATCATATTCACGTTCATCGCAATTTAGGAGCTTGCACGAACTGAATATATGCGACGTGGGATTCTCATGCGATTTAATATATTCTCGCGGTTAGTGTGCATATATATACAACATCATATGTGGTTACATAATATTGCGAGTATAACGTATGCATGTCCTCGACGAGTATGCATGTCTCTGCAAGCCATGAATTCGTGTGAACTGCGTAGCAGCTCGACGCTGCGGACATAGCGCATTTCGGATCAGAATCTAAAACGTCGTATTCAACTCGATTTTCCATTTTCAATACGTCTTTGAAACGCCCTTCTGATTCTCAACTGCGATCGTGCCTCGACAAGGGGGTTGTTTCAACCTCTTTGCGATTGGGGAGTACGTAGACGTGCACAGCCATGTACCATGGCTTATATATGTATCATTAGCATATATAACATTTATCTGCACATAAGTGTCGGGTACATAAGCAACGTTACATACTAGGCCATGTTTTTGGAATTTTCAACTTTTTTCTCTCGCTTCCTGGCATCGGAAATTGTAATTTTGAATTTGTCATTACGCGAAATTCCTAAAAGACTGTTCGGAGTGGGTGGAGAAATATGTCGAATTCTCGAACTGGTGAATTTTGTTGTTGAGTTCTTTTCCAACAATCAATGATTTTTATTTTTTCGCATTCGGGCGATTTTCATGATTTTTATGTGAATCGTGATTGTTTTTCAATTTAAAAACGACACATATCTCGGGAGTCGCAGCAGCTCGGCGTTCGATTGTTATCAGTGTGTAAATAAGTTGATCGGAAAATTTGGAATTTTTCCGTCCGCGTTCGGCGATATTTGCATTGCAGAGTGAAATTGATTTTGTGAAAAAATAAGAGAAAACGAATGGAACAAAGCTTTCATTAAAATTTGCAATGTTAACGAAGATTATAAAACAGACTGCTCGTTTTCTCGCTTGTATTCACTCACGCGTACATATTTGGCCAAGCGTTCTTCCGCTTATTTGCACATTCATCAGTATTCGATCTGTGAGCCAAGGGACATCGTCTTTTCAAGCTTTCCCTTTCGGTTCAGCCTGAAAATTATGACGGAAATTCCGAGATTCGAAGTTTAAAGTTTCTTGCCAATTCAACCGGCGTTGTTTTCATCGCACTTGCCAGAGAAATCTCTTCGCCAATTTCCCTTTACCGTTTAACCAAACGAATCAACACTCTGCGCTCCGTTCAACTTTTTCGTCTGAAAATTTCACACCTCTCAATTAGCGAAACTCTCAATTCGCCGGGAATTTTTCCCTCGGGGAAAAGTCAGGAATGTGTGAATATGTCCTCTTTTCTCTTTTGCATTCTTTTCGTGTTCTATTTCCATGGGACACTGACTGTATACAGAGAGGTGAAGAAGCAAACTCTCTTGAGACGCCGACTCTTGAGAAACAGTTTCATTCTCTCCACTACCACAGACAACATGATATACTAGCAGTTGCCTGGGGGAAACAAAGTAACGAAAGGGTTCATGTTATCACAAAACCGTTCGGTGTGCTCGAAAATTATGATGAATTAACTAAATTTCATGGATTTTATCATTTTTTTCAAAATTTATCTCGGATATTCATGTTGTCGACGTTAAAATATTAAATTGTTAATCGCGTGCAGGCAAGATTTAAGATTTATTTTTCATTCGTGCTGAATAACGCACCGACGGAAACATCTGCTCTATAACTAGGATAGCGGGAGTAATTAATTATCCGAAAAAGGGCAAAAGGCCTGTGCATACGCTTCACGTCTCACGATCTACCGACAATCTTTTCGCTTCCATATTAATAGCAAGATGTGGAATAGCTATCAAGATGGAACAGTTATGACAAAGAAGAATTCCAAAATTAAAGTGGCGAAAGTCGAAACGAGTAACTCGTTATCGCGAGGCTTAAACTTTTGTAATTAATATCCTGAATAGGTATGAAATGGTCGAACAGGGAGCCATTGGCTGGGCCAAGCTTTGCAACTTCCTTTCGTTCTAAATTTTCGTCTCTCCAGTCGTCTCGGAGTTTGTGTTTTGTTTCAATTTAATTATATCATCCCAGAGAGGGATGAAGGGCCAATTAATTGGCCACTGACACTCAGACATGCACTTTTCGTCAACGTTGACACTGTCGAGCACAGTAGGGCTCTCATAGCATATATTTTTCTCTGTAGAGTGGAACTTTTCTTTCTTCAACATTTTTCTCCGCGTTTTCTCTTTTTTTTCTCCAGTATTTTTTTCTTTTTCACTCCTGAACTGACTCCTTACACATCGTGAATTCTCTCGCTCTATTTCCCTCTTCGATGAGCTCAACCATGTCCCAAGGCTCGTGAGAGATTCTCGAGTTCACGTTGGAAAGAGAGAACTAAAAATAGGAGGTTTTCAGGCGATCGTACGTTGAGGTCGACAACTCAGGACTTCGCATGCTGAAACCACCATCGAGGGTTTAATAGTAGAGTGGGTTCTTTGTTACCCCTGTGCAGTGTCCGTTGAGGATTTCGAATCTCACGAGTGCACCGAAATATTTGTATTTCGCATTGAGAAGAGAATCGATGCAGAAAAAAACATCGAAAATATAGGGAAGTGTGACATTTTTTTATTCATTTTGTAAATCATTTTTGGGTGATAGGGAAATTTAGAGTGTAAAGGAAACTCCTGGTAGATCAAAAACGTTTCTCAATTATTCAAAGATTCTTGATCTTCACTAATCTGGCAGAATTTGGGAAAGTAAGATCGTTGGTTGGAGAGTTAGAGCACAAACCGATGAATTTGCTTTCCTTTCATTTAATTCGAGGTCTGTAAACGTGGAAGCTTCGGTCTCATTGGATCGCAGAGCTCGCCATCTCACACTCGATCCCCGATAGCTCTGTTCGTGCAGTTCGTGCCTGTTGGTATTACCTCGTGTTTACATTTTCACTGTTCGGCTCGGAAACTCACTGTTTCAGTGAATATTCAGCCTCTTTGGGGGGATCGTCCATTCACAAATATACATCTCGTTGCACTGCGTACACCTCGTTGTTTTCCCTCCGGCATAATATACCGACATACGCAAGAGAACATTGCAAGTATTGTGCTCGGTGAAACGTATCGAACGTATTACACGATGCAAAGTCTACACTCCATTTTCGAGCCACTGGAGTCGATGCGATATATCAAAATCATTTACTTCCGATGAACCGAAAAATTTATCAATTCACGTTACGATTTTTGGCGACAATTTCGCGGAAATTTGCACTTTTTGGAACGAATACTTGGCACTCGTAATGGATTTCCAGCGCAGTGATCGAAAATCACAAAAAAAAGCACTTTGCACGTTCATTTGGTTTTTTTTTTCGTTTTTTTCTCAAGATTAATGATCAGAGGTCAACGATTGCCAGTTCCGGAGGCTTATTAATGTCCCTAAGTAATTCCTTGTACGATCACGCAGTCGAGAAAAAAAAGTATCGATACTGGTTTCGAGGTACGAGTTCTCGTCGTTGCATGTGCACTCCTCCCCCGAGATTCATTGATCCGCACACGGACGTCTCGGTCTTGCAATCCGCCCACGTGGACTCTCGTTCAAGTGGGCGTTGTATACATAAGGCATAAGGCCTAGACTCCTATATTTATATGTGTGAGCAAAAATTGTACAAGTTTTCCCTCGCGAGGCTCCTTCACGGGCTTAAATCAATCGTCCCTTCAGCGAAAAGATTAGAGCGCTTGTCGAAGACTCGTCATTCATGGACTATGATTTACGAACGTTTTATCTTATCGTCAACTTTTGATAAAGAACGAAAAATGCTCCATATGCGAAATACAATCGAGCATTTTTTCATTAATTTATTTATTCTCCAAAATTTGTGATTAGCTTATTCGTATGTGGTCACGACTCCTGCAATAAGGAACGATAAGAAGCAAAATACTCGGTCAAAACGAAACCTGAGTATTTGAGCGATGTTTTGAAACGCGGTGAGAAAGTTGAGATGCTGAGCTCGCGATTGTCTTGACGAACGTGTAGCTTGAATGCTACGATACTTTAGACGCACCAAGGATTTACGATTTTTCGAGCACGAGCACTTTTTTTTGTTGCCTATACCGTCTCACTTCTCCGGCTTGACGAAGCCGGAAGTCAGTCTTGATATTTAATCACCTCGTGAAAATAACTTTGAATATAAACACTGGGATTATCTGCGCTTCTAAGAAAAATATTGTCAAGCCATAAATTCTTTGGTTGGTTTGTTGGAACCGCAAAGCCATGAAGACTGAACTATTTGGCTTTTTATTTGTTGCCGCACATAATCCACTAGATTTTAAGACCGTAAATTAAAATCTATTATTTTGCGATTTTCTTTGTTTCCTTAAATGATTGGAAAGGAAAATTGCTGTACACAATGCACATGTATGATCTTCGCTTACTCGCACGAGGGCCCAAACAATGGCACGCTTCGTCATCACATTTTCGAACCATCTTTCGTTTCTTAGAAATATGGACGACAGCGAAATTCAGTCAACGGTGGAATCCATTCTAGGACCCGGAGTTAAGGTTATTGACTGTGAGAAAAAAAATTGCGTAAGGGAGGAAGAAGTTCTCCTAATAAACGGCGTTCCAATTGCCCTGGAGGGGCCCGATGGCGTTGCAATACGCGAGGCTATGATAACCGGTCAAATACCGCCTTGCGATCTTCTCAATCAGATTCTCGTTCGAGCTGGAATTCTGAGGTAGCACATGACTTTATTAAACGATTTTAGAACTACCAATATATTCTCATTGCTCTTAATAATCACGAGCATTTTCTTCGAGTTAAATTTCTTCGTGTCGTCAGACAAAACCAAAGTAACTTTCAAAATATTTCCTAGATACGTCGTGAACGAAATTCAATTATTCGTGAATTTATTCCACGAAGAGTCTACAATAATTCGTATTGAAAGAAATTTTTAATTTATCAGAAATTTTTTAAATTTTATTCATTTTTTTCAAATGTTTGCCGCTCCGATGACGTCATTGACATTTTCAGTGATAATCATTATCCATAATAACTCGGAAATGACTCGATTTACTTGAATTTTCGATTAAGTTTTTTTCTCTCAATTCGCTTTTTCGTGAAGTAATGATAATTCTTTTGCGGGAGGAGAGATAATTGCTACCTCTGAAATTCCACTGATTAGCGAGAAAAACGATTACGATAAAATATTTAAAAGGGCGCCGGTGAGATTGGAGACATCTTTGAGCGTGAAGTCGACGGTCGTAACGAAGGAGGAGGTTACGGTAGCACGTGGTGGTAAAGTCGTCGACGAGAGAAGCCGTGAGACCAAGGAGAACAACTTTTACGCCTCGTCGACGAGCGAGATATGGGAACCCGTGGGTATAATCCATCGTCCTCGGAATATCAAACCCTTTGACAGTTCGGAAGATTCGAGGCCTAATTCGAACGCTAGTTCTGATCAGGGCTACACAACAAACACGAGCACCAATCATGTGCTGCGTGTACGCGGTGGTGCTGCTTACGGTTGTCCTATTTGCGAGGATACCGATCCCGAATGTGCCAAACGATGCCTCGGTGGATTATCCGGGCTTGGAACTGCAAATCCCAACAGAGTGGCCGGAGTTCAAACTACAACTTCCGCGGTAAGCTCAAGCGTTTACTTGTCCTTAAAAATTTATCACCACCCCGACATTTCATTCAGCCTATGACCGAGAATCTTCCACAGCAGCAGATGCTCCAATTACAAATCGCCTCTACTAAACGCTGGAGCTAATAATTATTTCGACTTCATTTCAACAAAAACGTAAATGAGCGTTTTAGCGGCGCTCGTGGAAAATTTCATGACCCCCTTAATATTCGTTTGCCCCCAAAGGCCCAGGTAATTAGTCAACTCCGAATAAGTGAATCGTAATCGAAATGCATGAGGAACTTTTGACGTCGATAGAAAAATTTGAGTATTCAGTCTAAAGTATTGATTTTGCGTGGTTTACAGTTAACCGCGATCCGCACTGTAATTGGCATGAATATTTATATTCGTTAAAAAGTCAGTACAGCACTAAAATATGCACAGAACGAAGAATATTTACTTTGGGATGATTTTGAAGACGAACTCGTCAAAGGCCATTAAAATCCTTCGGTATATGAATGCGTCGTTTGAGAGCAGATTATTCAAAGTATCTCTCTACACGGAAATCGAGATGCAACGTATTTTTGTGCTTAGAAGCTCCTTACAGAGCAGTGAGAGTTCTCTTTGGCAAATACTTTGCTCTCGGTTGGTTTCGCTCTCAAACGTTCTCTTTCTAGCACACCTTCTGATTGCTAATAATTAGGGCATAGTCGAACCCCTCCATAAAGAGCTTCAAACGTGTTAAGCCCTTCGCAGTGTACGGGATCGTTCTACGCTGATGAACACACAGCGTATACACACACAAGCTTGTAGCCGCTTATGGTGTGTGCTGCGCTTGTGCTCCCTTATGTTTTATATTGAACCAACGTTGCCGATTATAATACCGTCGTCACATGCCTCCGTACCATGTGTAACGCGAGCTTCATGACATATATATTTATATATGCGTACATGTTTTAATAATACATATGTATATTGCACGACACAGGAGAGCGCGATAAAAGTGGGTAACAGGGTCTCTCGGTGGCTTTTTTTTTTTTTTTTCCTTGTTTGTTTTTTTTAATTTTTTTTTTTTTGGTTTTTTTTTTTTTTTTTTTTTTTTTTCATTTATATTGGTGAGGAGAGCTCCGTAGGCTCAGCCTGGAATAATAATTTATTACTTGCAGCTCTAAATTCTATGCTCCCTTCGCGATGAATGCGGAGACCCTGCGCGAGTACCGGACAAGAGCTGCGTCGACCAGCAGGTCTCCTTTTCATTTTCTCTTTCGCCCCTCGGCTCTTTCTCCTTATTTGTTCGATATTCTTTCCGGTGAGCAACGCATCGGAGTTGGGGTGACCAAAACGAGGGGTGGTCTAGCGAAAACAATAATGACAATAGATTTCGACGATTCGATCATCGGGACAGACCCAGACGCGATATTAATATTTTAGCGCATCATTTCACGAGAGGGAAACTCGCGGAAATATAGAAAGAAAAAGAAAATATAGCGGCGGTGAAGATTTCTCGTACGTTTCCCATATAAGCTCCAATGGCTACGGCAATGCCGGCTCGAACGTCACGAGCATCGTATTGTTTTCCATCCTCGAGGCACTCTGGGTCAGCCAACTCGTAAAACTCTCGGGCGCTTATGCTAGTGAAAAAAAATGTGTTGCGTCGCAATAGAAACCGCCCGGAGGGAAGTTTTTGCGTCTGTTTTGTTCTTTAAGACGCGCTTAGCGTTTCTTAACCGAAGAGCTTCAAAGTTCTCGCGAAATTCTTTGCATTTGCAGATTATTACATTTTTTTTTTTAACCGGCCTCACCATCTACAAAGGGCTTCGCGGAGAGTGTGACAAAATTGCTTTTTGAAAGAATTTCGCTATTAAACTCTTCTTCAGGCTTCTGCACAAAAGCTTTTTCCCTCGCACACACATGCCTCGTGGAAACACGAAAATTCTTAATCACCATGCAACTTGAATGCAATTATGGACTTTTTTTTTCTCTGGTCGCTCCTCATTTCGCGATGCCACGTTTTTTTTACAAATAATTATCTCCTCCCAAGGCTTGCAGCCGAGTTTTCCTTAATGAAACCAGATTTTTTCACGGCCGCCGACGTCGTGCGAATTCCACAAGACAACTGATCAAAATGGCCTGCTGTTAAGTTAACCTCCGCGTTTAACATCACGTTTCCGCAATAAAACTGGCGACTTCCCTCCGTGATTCGCATCTGAAACAACCGGTGCTCGATGTCTGGGAAATCATCGGGAAACTTGTTATTCCCGCGTCATTATAAAGTCGAGCATATCGCGACTTTTTCCACCTCTTGGCTTTTTTATCTTTGTTGATTCGAGCCTTTGTGCACTTATGGTTGTACTATCGCCATGGGATTCTCTGTCTACGTCATAAATCTTACACGGTTTTTCCGACAGGACATCAACTTTTTTCTGTCCTTTATGAGGAGTTATTAATAAAAAGTAATTCGAGCTTCAGCAGATTGCCTCAAATTTTTCAGGTCATGCCGCGACTCGAGATCACCTTTCACTTTTTCTTGCTCTTTTGATACTCCGAGCTATGTCTCATCCTGGCTTATCGACGCTGTGAAATGATCATACCGATGAAAATTGTTTGTGATGTCTCACCGGAAGTTACCTACCGCATTAGTTACCTACCGCCGGTAACTTGGAGACTGTCGTGAATCAACGCTTCCCGTCGGCTGATACGATACCGACGGCGGCTCCAGGAAACTCCTGGAATTCGTGGCTTAGAGTGAATTCGTTGCTGGCAAAAAAGTTCCTTCCTCATCACGATTGCACAGCTTCCGATCGTTAATTTTTCAGGTTTCGTGCTGATCGGCAGCTGAACAAGAAAACACGGTTCTTGACAAAGTTTTCGGACGTTTCCTCGATCTCTGGCGCTCATTCAATGAATTTCCTCAAATATATATGACGAATCTGCTCTTTCGATATTTTGCGAGAAGCAGAAACAATAAACATCGTCGAAAAATTGGAAATCGCCTCACCTACAGAGGAAAAGTGTCTCGCCTAATGGCAGGAACTTGTTTCTTTTGGCAAACTTCCATTACAGCAGCCATCAATTTTTTCTTCCCCCTACGCATGTTCTTTTTCTGGAATATCATACTGGATGACAGTCTCCCGCGATAATGGCACAGCCGGGTTGTTATATGATACAAGAAACAAAAAGACGAGGGCTTGAAAGTTCTTGGAGAATAAGAAGAACACACATTATGTCAGATCGAAATTTCCAAGTGACGGAATCACGACGAGAAGAGAGGGTTGGGCAGGAAAGGAAACGTGATCGGCCTACGAGGAAGCCCGCAAAGTCGCGAACACGTCACACACAAGATAGGAGAGCTTTCCTCACTGTGCTTGACAAGAGCCTAGCCGCGTTACTTCTCTCTCCTATCATCCGACATTTCCCGACACGCCCCGTTACATATCTCTTCGTCCCTCTCAAGTCACGGAATCCACTCTAGTCTCACACCTCCATACTTTAACCCTCAACATTCATCCTCCTGGCGCACGTAACGTATAAGTATTTGAGACTCGCAACTCCGTATACTTCTACTTACGCACACGTCTACACAGATGCACACAAATACACAGCAAAGCTGCAACTACGCTGCATCTTTGCCGCAAAGCATTGCCCTCATACCCGAGACCTTTCCATCAATTTTCCTTCGACGTTTCTCTCTCGTCTTGCCCCCCTCTCTCCGTTCAACATGAGTAAGCACGAGGGAAGGAAAAAATCCTTGAGAGGCTGCTGGAAACCACCAAAAAGCCAACCAATACTTCAACTTCCGGCTACATATGTCACACATGCTCGCGACTATATACAATTCGTCTGTGTGCGTCTGTGAGACGAGAAATTTTAAGATCCAGCCATTCAAGTGAAAACTTAATGGTGAATGAAGGGTTTCACTAGATTGCTCTTTTAGAGAAAATCATACGTTGTATTACGCTTCCGGGAGACTTTCCGGAACGCTTTTGAGCTAATATCCAAGAAACTTTTTAATCTTAATCTCGTCGCAAACTTATAATTACATATTTGATATTTTCTTCATCAGACTTTCCAGCTCGTTTTTACTTTACATAACATATTGACAGGGCATTCGTTACCATGACTTTTTTTCGTTCGAACGAGCTCCACGAAATTAGTGCGATCGATTATTTCTTCTGTTACCCTTGCTCGTCTGAAAAAAAAAAAAAAATATATATATATATATATATATATTTTTTTTTAAATTGAGTTTGCACACCGGAGGGAAAGATAGATTAAAAGATTTTTAGTTGGCAAAATGTTTTCGTTACTCCGTTTCGTTGCGTCCATGTGAAATTCGCGGACGTTGATATTTTAAGTGGCACGAGAAAAAAGGGAGTACGAGGGTGAAGATTGAAGGGGAAATAACGTTTAAGGGAATCGATTAGCGAGTCGGTGGTCTATTGGACATCCCGCTGTACTCACAAGAGTTAGCATATATTCTATACGTATAACGCTCGCCCACAGCATCACGACTATCGTGGCCCATGGTCCTGATGCCTTCCGGTGCGAATGGGTGGATAGTCGGAAGGTTCAGAAGTGCTCCCAAAACCCTTCATAGCCCCTTATGCACAGGATCCCTCCCTCTCTGACGCCAGCCTCCTCCCCCTCTCTATCCAAATCGTTGCAAGCTCACGGTAAATGGAGAATCCGAAAACCGATCGATAAATTCAATTAAATTTCGTAACACGGCAGGAACGTCTCCCTTCCTTGCCTCTTTCCACCACCTGACACCCACCAAATTGCATTTTATGCACGGCACAGGTCTCCACTATATCGGCCGATAACCCGAATCACAATATATATATATATACGTTTATGCCTGTTATACCTTATATTCTAATTCTATAACTCGCTCTTGTCCCTTTTCTCCGTCTGTTTCGTTTGCTTTTTTACGAGACTCTTTCAAAACGTTACAGCCCTTCCGGAGCACACTGAAAAAATATATAAACAGGCATATAAAAAATGTAATACATATAAAAAACTATATTCAAGTTTTTACAACTTTTTGACATTACATCAACACGATGGATATACGGATATGCGGCGTCCTGTCGTTCACGTTTATAATATTGGTCATCTCTGCCGGACATCTGTGCCTCAACCTCGCTGCTCTGGGAAATAAGGACCCAAAGTTATTATCTTTTCTTTATCCTCGGTGGTAAAGCACAAAACGCCGCTTCCGCGACGTTTGAATTTTCTGGCCAATGAGAAAATATAACTATGATACAATAAAAGTTTCTTGACCAAATAGTTCACGACATAAATTTGCTCGGTCTTTCTGCTTATACTTGCGGATTGCTTGCATTACTCACAGATTCAACTTGTCCCTCTGTATATCTTCTCGACGTCTCGAGCTCGCTCTGGCTTCGCTCCTACTGCCCATACGGACTACCGGAGACTTACTATTTATAAGCCCGTTTCCGCGTTGTAATGTCGCTTTCTACGTGTTAGAGTCTAGGGGGGAACAAGATTGGAGGAAATAGGTAATGAGAAAATGCGAGAGCAACGGATCCAAGGGTGAAGCAGTGAACGCCAAAAAAAAACTGATGAATAAATGCAGATCGCATGGCACATCGACAGTAAGGTCCGAAGCAACAGTAAGGATGGAATATACATTTTCGGTCAATGTTAAAAATACTGCCATTTTTACACAAATGAGTTTCCTGAGAAACGAAATTTTGTTCACCAATAGGAAAAATTTAATTTAATGAGATTGGTTCTTCAAATTATTATGAGACTGAAGCTCACGACTTTGTGCTCCAACGGAAATAACGTTTTCCTATTAAACTTTTGTTCAATTTAACAAATTGTGGGATTTTTCTCGACTATTTTGTCTTTAGATCTTGAAAAAAAATCGTTTCACCGTCTTGACTAAATATTGAATGAGAATCGCGCGATCTGGTCCAGAAAAAAAAAAAAGTTTCGTTGCACTTCAACGATGCAAACTTTAGCATCGTAAATAATTAATGTATTATTTTGGAATTGCAGAGCTTGAATGAATATTCCACTACGATGAGTTGTATTTTCCAATTTACGAATTGATGGGACTTCTTTCTGTTTACGTATATTTATGAATACGAGTATTTTTGTAAATTCATGGTTCATAGTGGTCGATAGAGAGATAGTAGCTACGAGCGCAGCCCAAAACGTGCACCGAGATAGACCCTTCGGCGTGTATGCCCCTCGAGCACATCAATGTGTAAAAATAGCTATAGAAATGTTGCGCTTCTGAGGCTGTAGTCCAGTCGCTTCCCAGCTCGCCGATTGTCCATGCCGCGAACCATTCCAACCAGAGTTTCATTTGTTTTCATAAGAATGATCGAAAAATCACGCTCACAATAATCAAGCGTCTTTAAAATCGTGAAAATTCGCTAATTGTGCTCTGACTCTTTGCTACAGTTAACTTTTGAAACGTTGGTCAATTGACGATTTAATTACGCGGACGCAGTAGTGGCTTGACATTCTGGACGATGTGAAAAAGCGTGAAATTACGTTGAAAAATAATCCGCCTCGGGTCGTGAATTAAAAATGTGCGTCGCCATCGAAAACGTGCAAATAATCACTATCGTCACAATGATCAGTGATTTATCAATACATTTTCTCTTCGGCATCATATGCATCTTTATTCAACTTCGAAATATTGAAATTTGATTATTTCCCTTGATACGGGATTACATATCCTGCATGAAATTAACGGGAAAGCATATTTTGTTTGCAGGATTTCCCCCACTTTTTTCATTTCTTGTTGCACATGTGATCAATCGGATACAGTCGGGCTTTTAATATACGCAAATTCTCCAATATTCCAACGGCGATACACGCGTGTACAACACTAACCGGTCAATTAGAGTATGTAATTCGATAGTGTGGCTAAATCAAATCAGTTCTCCTCTTGGTGGGACGTTCGATTACAAAACTCGGGCAAGCGAGAGGATCACATAACGTAATTCTCGACCCCTCCTTCATCCTGCTCATCCCCTCGAAAAATCCTAGTTTTCAGCCTGTCCATTTCCACGATGGATACTGTTCATCGCGCACCTCTATTAGACTACCCTGTAAATAAGCTTGACGTACGCTGCATTTCGTGTATAATCACTACTTAATTGTTCATCATTACTAATTGACAATCTATATTAACCAATAAACAACAGCTCCAAAGTTCTTAAAAAATAGAGCATCGAAATAATATTATTTTTATTAATTCTCTTCTTTTTCCACCCGGATTATTCTTGGTAGAACATGAAAACGGAAAAACTTGATTGGCCTGCAGCCAAGTAACCGCAGCAACGGACTGGGAGTTTAAAAAAAACCTTCTTCTTCGTTAATAGCGATTTTTTCTGCAATTATTTGTGGAAACTCTGTTTGTAATCGATGTTCTACTTAATTCAATATAACTTTGAACACATGTGGAGTTTTTCTTTGTTTGCGAGCCTCTGATTTTAATTGAAATGTTGAATTCCACCAGGTTGGTTTATGCGGAGAATTCCATTAAACGACCCGGGGATTGAATCACTCACTCTTTACTCCTGTTGATTTTATTTCAGTATTTCATTTACATCGAAGTGCATGCATCGGCGGTTTTTTCAAAGGGTTTATTCATAATTAGCTTTTGGGAATACGAAAAATATTGAATTTTTAGTTGGTTAATGAATGTGTACCTTTGCACGTTGAGATACAATACAAGTGAGTTTGAATGATCGTGTGTGAACGCGTGGATGGTAATTCTATGATGGCTGTGTCGATATCGGAGCAGCGATAGCGTGAGAGTCGGAGGACATCCGCGTTATGTTGATTCGCGGACCGCTGTCACAAACCCCATTGCACCGGAAATAGCATCGATAGCTCTCGCGTCTCCTCCCATAAATTTACCCGATCCGTCGGCCATTGTCCGGCAAATTCAGTGATCGTGTGATTTCTCGTGACCGCACTATTTCCCGTTTTCACCAGATAGCCTGATACTGCCATCAGGTGTAAAGATTGCTTGAGAGAAACAAATATGGCAGAGAGTGATGACGAAGTCGAGACTCTGCCGACTGCCTATGGCTTGATGATCGCGTTTCTGACTGGAGTTCTTGGCTATGTTTTGTGGGTAAGTCGGTGAAGTCTATTCTATGCGCAGTCTTTTTCTTTTTCTCGTATATTTTTGATCGATTGGACGATAGGAAAAATGTCATAACGAGGCTCTATTTCTTGAGAGAAATTTATGAAAACCATGAGGCAACGTTTACTCAAATTTCAATTCATTTTTACGTCGTAGGGGCAAAGCTTTGGAATGCAAGAAGAACGTCGACGATTGAGTGTTTTTCATTTCCGTATCCCATGAAATTTGATGCTCGGAGGAAAAATCGAAGCGTCGTATTATTGAAGAGAATTGAATACATTTAGAATAATTTTTTACTTCTCCATTGCAAAATGAAATACCGACAGAACGTCGCAACATGAACTCTCGCTCTCGTCAATGTTGATAAAAGGCAAAGCTATACTGCACGTCAGTCGTACTCATGACGAGCAGAGATTCTATTTTCGTTTTCTATTAAAGCCCAACGCATTATCTCGAGAAGCTACTCATTCTAGAGCGTACGTTCTCGTTCAGGCAATCCTAAATATCTTTTCCCTCAGGATCAAATGAAATCTGAAGCGAAGACCGTACAAACATTTTAGGCAGCTATATCAAAAATATTCTATCCCCTCTTTTGTCTTTTTACTTTTTTTTCTTCGAATAAACATTTTTATTGCGACTATCCCTAAATGTTGAAATGGATTGAAAGCTGATGAAAAAAGCAGGTGGATTCGATGAGAAGCAAAAATGCTTTCACAGATCTCGGACCACTTTTCCTTGTTACCTTTTTCAATTTTCTTAACTCTTCACATCAATTGATGACAATAAAGTAGCTCAGAGTGAATTGTGAAAAAGAGAGAAAAGATTCATGGGCGTAAAAAAAGATGGATTACCGTAACCTATATATAAGCGAAGTGTGTGCAACGAGCGGCAATTTCCGCAAATAGTGGGAGGGCAAGCATTAGCTATCCTCTTTACCTCTCATCCCTCCAAAGTGTAACTGAACGGAAACAAAAACATTGCGGAAAGCTCGTTGACTAAAAGCTTCTTCCGCAAAATGATCAGTGCATGCCTTACGAGAAAACGACTGCGCCAAAAAGATTTACGAATAAACGCTACACAGGGTTAGGGCCCTTGAATTGAAATAACCAAGTTACTTAGCTATCATTTCGATGATAATCCGGAAACTTTCGACGCCCGTTTCGGGAGAGATTTCGTTGATTTTCTGGAAAAAAATTCAGTAGACCGGGACGAAGCCAATACTCGGTTGGGTGATCGTTACTATGCAAAGGCCAGCGTATGCCAATAACTCAGTCCTTCGATTAATGGCTGAATAAAGGAAATTCGAATTTTGAAAAAAAAAAAAAGAAATGTCGTCTCCTTTTATCATCGAACGGATTCGCTACACGATTGTCGAGATAAAATATATGATTCCGGCTATTTCTCAGAGTTACCAAAGATCTATAATATTTTCGTAGATCCATTAACTCTTCATCTATCGCGGTAGCGATTTATTCCCGCACGGAGTTACGCAGAAGCAAGAATTGCGCAGGAAGACCGAGTAAATCTGAGTTTTAACAGGATCGTGTTCCGACACTTATAATCCTACTTTACTGCATCTCGCGCGATATATCTAGAGCTTCGAATACTTGAAAAGCGATTATGCCACGACAAGTTTGGTGAACAGCGTACTTGGAGTTGCTAATCGATTGTTTCATTCATTGGAGAGCGTGGCGGAGACAGGGAACGTGGGAAAGAGATGAAGGCAGAGAGAGAATGGTAACCAACCAGTTGAGAGGGAGTTAAAGGGGGTATAAAGCGAAATAAACGAGGTTTTATTGGATCAAGCAGGGGATAAGGGGGTGAACGAAAACGTTTCTAACCTTTGGCTTAACGTAATGGCCCAGCAATATTAGCTTAGTTCTTCAACGATTCTGTTCATTTCTTCCTCTATCTCTTCTACAGACTTATCCAAACTTCGTATAATAATCTATAGGAATTTCCAGGATAAGTTTTCGATAGCTTAAAAGTAAACCCAGGATTTCAGCAGACCGGAAACTCAGGTCAAGTCGAAAATGAAAAAAAAAATCAATTTTTTTTCCTCGTCTTCTTACTCATCAACCACGACAATGTTTATGAATCTCGACGCTTTCGACGAGCGTTTCGTATCATGTCGAAAGTGTCAAAGTTCCATTTGTAAAAATACATGAGACTATAAAAAAACTCGTTTGTTTTTTATACTTGAAGTTGAGGTGACTTTTTATCGACTTTTTGAGCAGCAGCAGCCTGTACACAAAAATGCTTGTGTACGAAGGTACGTCACGAGGGTTTTATCGGTTAACGACTTTACAAATTCGAAGTCGTTAGTCTCTAGTTTCGTTTTGCCTTTTCCCAACATTCTCCCCGTGCGGGTAAACCGTCTATGATTTCTAATTGTCGATAGAACAGACTGCACGTTCCTGCAATTCACTTCGTAATTCCAGCGAAGATTTCCTTCCCACGAGTCCGGATGAAATTCTTGATTTTCAACCCTCGCGTTTGCATACATAACTGGGAAATTTAGTGCAATCGATGCGGCACTCTTGTACATCGCAGACGTTAAACCCGTTTTTCCTATAATGATGCTGAGCTCGATTCCATATGATCTGAATATCCCCTTTTTTTTCGCCGCCCTTACGGGTTTTCTACCGCTCGATAATTATGGAGGAAACGTCCAAATAGATAAACTGGATATCACCGATTCTGGAGTTGCAAATTTTTTGTACGTCAGCTCGTTATTCATTTGCCAATAGAGATTATTACGTGTTTTTCACCCCGTGATTTTCAATCGTGACAATTTTCTTTCTGCGTACATGGAAACAAAACGTTTTGTTGCTTTATTTGCAAAAAATGTCTTCCCAGGTAATTATCGGCTTGCTGCTTGGTTTCCTTGTCAACAATATATTTCCCTGCCTATATTTTTAGGGCCCTCATTTACTTGAGCCAACATACCCGATCGGAATAATTTTGTATGTAATTATTATACTGTAATTATGGAGGAAAATTAATGCTGAACAAACATATGAGCTGACAGTTTGTGCGGATCGATAGTGTGTCAAATGTAATTAGAGAGTAGAGAATGGGGTTCTACGATTCTCAGGGTCGTATTAGACGAAATACATGGAGATGTGTATTATGTTTCGGCTAGTATATGTATAATTACACATCTATACAGATAACGCTCTACATGACATTAACGAGGAAATCAGATGGTTGGAAACGTCGGTACACAGTTAATTTTGTCGGTATACATCGCGCTCTGCTTCTGCTTCATCCATTGACTACGTCTATTTAATTAAGAAATGTTAAATTCAACAATCCATTATACGTGTAGAGATCCTCAAGATCTCCAAGTTTGAACATATATTTTGATTGACGCGCTCATTCAAAGTTTTCGTAAGAGTTTTTATTGGGGCTTCGCCGAAGGAGTAATTTTAATTTCCGGTCAACGTTACGCAGATTCCTCTCCGTGTGTTGAAGATACTCAAGAGCACTCATCAAGACTGGATAACATTTGTTGCCATCGATTACGGCAAAGTCATCACTCATGAGCCGTTTCAAGTCGTTCTGATGGAAAATCAATTAATCCCGAAATTCATTAATTTGCACATAATTAATTCTAGCATCAAATAAATTTTGCACGAATTTGATGTGTTAAGTCGTAGTAAAAAATACTTTCCGTTGGCACCGATAGAACTTTTCTTACTGTATTTTTCAATTAACACCCTTAGCTGTCAATTATTTAGTTTTGAACGGAGCCAGGAATCACAACTCACCAATTAACCCGCCAGCGGTTAATTTTAATAATGAGAACTTGACAATAATATCGCGACAGTTATTTTGAGGTCGAAAGATTCACGGATCTCGCATTGCTGTCCCCCCGGAGTTCGGAGGCATTTGGAAATGAGAAAGAAATCTTACCCCTGATTTACGGGTGCGATACTTTTTTTTATGTATGCGTACGTCGCCATCCGGATGCATCACGTTGTAATCGATATTGGCTATTGGTAACGTGTCAATCAGTTGCCGTAATTGATATTTTTTACGACGCCTCAAACGTTGCAACCTGCCATATCGATTCGGTCGTCGCTAAAAAAATAAAAAAACAACCAAATGAAAAATCGCTTTTGTTTTATATACTTTTTCAAATATTCAGTGTTTAATCGTGACGTGTGATGTTTTGATACATGTTGGTTTTTGTACTTGCATGATACGGTCGTCGGTTCGAAGGGTCACCATGATTAATATTAACGTTGAGACTACTTTTGAGCATACCGGGCTTGGTATTATTTTTTCGGTGATCTTTTCCGGCCAGGCTTGCGTCTTCCACCACCGGCTTAACTTGATTAATATCGACTTTGTCACCGTTAACGGGCCGGACCCCAGCTTTCGATGAACCCAAAGGATTTGTTTTTCCAGGTCGTGGCGAGGCATCAGTTTCGCACCTTGCTCCTATCGACTCAAATCGTTATTTGTTGATCTTTCAGCCATTAACCAAGATCAATGGCTATCGAAGTTTCCTTCAACGCTGCCAGGCAAAAGTAAGAATAAATTAGCAACAAACAAAATGGATCAATTCGTCGACTTACCACAAGCCCAGATCCACACGATTGTACAGACAAAAATAAAACTCTTTAAAATCATTTGACCTTCGAGCATGCAATGCAATGAAATAAATCGGCGATCCCCTTTCGCGATGAAAAAACGACACTAGGTTTGATCGTACGATTCAACAATATCGAGCATCGTCACACTACGATACTAAATGCAAACGAAACGATCGAAACTTTCACGCTTCTCATATATACCTCGATTTTCACCGATTTTTTATATTTGTTTTGGTTACACTTTGCCAACCGCGTGAAATTACTTTTTTCACAAAGCGATTGAATCACTTGAACATCGTATGCAGCAGATAAGTTTATTTTCGTATATAATATTTTCTAATCCGTCCAGGAGCGATTCATTCGCACGTACGAAAATAACGATATTGTTTAGTAATCCTCGTACTGTACGAAGTGATCACTCTCTGGTAATAAATACAAGCGAATATGTGGCCATTTAGTAGCTCATAAAGCCATATCGTTAACTAAGAGAATTCCAAGTCCTTCGAGTTTGTACGAAAAAAGAAAGAAAGAAATGTACTTGCGATCCAGAAGCTTCTGCGAAAACCATGAAAATCGCGCGAGTTATCAACGAGACTCGGGACTGTAATTAAATATTTGATAAACTACGGGAAAACGATTGATCACAACATCCGACGTATTGGCGAGAAACGTTCATTGATTCCGGACAACGGCGAGGTTGAAGAATTTCAAGTTTCAGTCGATGCGATGTTTCATTCCATACAATAGAATGGACGCGTTTCTCCGTATATATGCAGCTTATAGGCGGGTAGTCAGCCACCAATTTCCCTCTTGGTCGTATAATTATTGAAGCGGCCCATGACACGGAATAGTTATATGTCAAAATGGACGCTATGGTTATATTCCCAAAAGTAAATAACAAACAGTTGGATGTGCGGCTCGGTAAATTCAGTGGATATTGGCGTGAAACATATGAACATAAATATATGTAAAGGCATGTATATAGGTAGATAATAATCTCTACACGTATTAATATAGGTATAGAGTGAGGTTGTGTCGATATCTCTGGGTATGTGGTGTATAAGTGATGCTGGGAAACATGGGAATACCAATTTCATACCGCACGTACGTGTACTTGAGTACGACGAACATTTGAACGATTTCCAACGGTTCAATGTCCACGAGGATTACAGAACGAAATACGTTGGAAATATTCCCCTCGGATCTGCGCGATGCTCATAATTTTAGTGAGTTCGTGCTTGGCACAAATCGAGAGTTGCTCTGTCTCCTTTTTTTCGACACCCCTTGCCCTGCTCTTTGTTCCTCCATTGTCCGTCCGCTATGGCAACGGAGAGCGTTTTTTTGTTGTTGTCGACTCTGTTCAATCGCTTTCGTACGTTATCAAAAGCCACCATCATGTTTATTACAACCATTGTGCTCGGCTATCGATTTTCCTCAACCAATTTGGATTGCTCTCGAAAAAGTCACGGATCTCCACTGACTGCATGGAGAGCCATTTTTCTCGAGCTCAAATTCGGGCGGATATTCTTTCGTACTGCTTTGATGGCCATTGCGATATAACAATGTTTGAATATGCAGCGCAAATTTAGTCATTCTTCTCGAACTCTTTTCTCCCTCGTAGAGATATCATCATCTGTCAACATTTTCGATTCTTTCGAACGAATTATTTTACGAGACAGGCATCGAACTTTTTTCAAACGTCATTTCAACATCATACTCTATTTTATCGCCCCTTGTTTACAGATTAATGAAGCGATCACAAGGTCTCCTCTCTATACACGTGTATATATAGACGAAACAGGTGTATATTATATACGTAATATATACGTATGCTCTTATATAGTTTGTATACGCAATATGTAGAATATTATACAGACTAAGGCCGGAATAAGCTCTTGGGCAAGCTGAACTGTGCTCAAGCAAGCTCCCTCGATTTATGCGAATCCACGCGATGCCTCTAAAACGCGTATATATGTACAAATGTACATACCATATATGTATATGACTACCTATGAAGGGATATACACACGTAGCAGGAACTTGATCACGCAGCTCGTCTTCCTCTCTTCATTTGCATCTGAAATAGCTACCAAGATACGTAGGACGAAATTTGTTGGATAATGTAGTCACATATCGCAATGACGAATTTTGACGTCGCGGACATACTCGAACGAGATAAACCTCGCGTGGGAAAAAAAATACTGCTCCGCAACATACCATAAAACTTTTCATTTTGTTCTTTGTCTCTGAGTAACGAATATGCGCCGGAATAATTTGTTGTACTTTCGAGTACACGAACCAATTTTTATGCGCGTTGCTTTGTGATCAATTATTCTTTTTGGTAGCCAATCATTATATCGCCAAGAGTTAATTTTGCGGAGAATTTTCAACATCTTTTTGGAGATTCACAGCAATTTTTTCAGCAGTAGCTGAACGAGACGAAACATTTAATGTTTTTCGAAGTTTCAAAAGCGCCCCGTCAAATATGCGATATATGTGTGCTATATATGTGCGCTGTACGAGCGAGTCTCGAAACAATTGGTCAATTAACTCGTCTCGAAGTGGTTAACGAGTCGGGATACGAATGCTGCTCTCTGTAATTTTCACGTCCAGCTCCCGTTCTTCCTTTGTAATTTCGTTTCAAGCTCTTGATTTTCTCAACTATTCTACCAAACTGGCGAAACAAAAATTCGTGGGATAATACGTTTTTTTTTAACAATCAGCTTTTATAAGAAAATTCAGCGAGAGACACTTTATCGTGAAGAGTAGAATGTGAAGAGTACTATGAAGAATTTTAACAGCCATCACATCATGTTTTACTATTATTCGTAACTCAGCGCCATAAAAGGTTTATATGAGAAATAAAATGGCGACGGATCGTAATAATTCACATATAAATAATTCGCCAATGTCTCGTTGATATTCCTGCACGGTTCATACGTTTATTCAAATTCAAACAAAAATCCTCATGTACTTGTTGTCTTCTCGTAACTACACCGACATTTTCATAGAATTATCTTTCAATCTATATTTTTTCAATTAAAATTCAATTAAACAATGTACATTGATATCGAGAAAATACGCTCGAAAGATTTTCTTCATCTCAATTCGGGATATTCTGCGAATCGATGAAAATATAGGTCTCCCTCGTTATCGGAATGTTCGCCAGTCGTTTCGTTGTCCATCGGGTGTCGTTTCTCGAGCTCGTAAAGCGCTTTCGCGCGCACTATACTGTGAATAACTGTCATTTTCTTGAACGAGCCTGCAAAACTTTCGAGCATTAACTATCCTGAGCTTACAATCGCAGGGAGAAAGAAAGATATAAAAATAAATAAAAAAAACGGCGAAAAAAACTGGGAAGGTTACGTTGAGGGAACGGCAGGGCGATTCTCACTTTTGCTATGTGTTGCATTTTTCCAATGTACCATGATTTTTTGTGCAGGACATGAGTTGGAAAAATTTCAATTGATTTTCATCATATCTCGTGCTACTTCGGGCGGTGTTAACATTCCTAAAATATTTAATATTCGAATCTCTCGTGTGCAACGAGTTTTCACACCGATTTGCGGAATCGGTCGGTTGCCTCGAATCCCTTCTCGGATCAAGCGTGCCAGTCCCATTTCTATGCTCGCTGGACCACCGAGCACGGAGAATCTTCGCCCTTGCGAGGCATGGGGGAAAACAATCTGCAGCGTGTATTATCTCGCGCGTTCGAAGATTATTCCAGCCGATTCTCCACGTGAAGGCATCAGTTTTTAACTTTCCCATCAAATAACTTAAACAACGGATTCATCCTGCCAAAAAGAATCTCCGTAAGAATAATCCACGTGTGCTCGATTTTTATTTGGTCTCGTTGTTTTTTTTTTCTCATCGATTTGCCTCGATCCGTTTTTTTTACACGAAAACATCAGCGAGAGGACTGTCAAAAGGTTTTTTTCATTGTTTGTGATAGAATCATGAAAAACTCTAGCGAAGCAATCGCTTGATTTTAGACTGCGGATATGGCTACGAAATTAAACAATCGATCCAGCGCTCGTTGTACTAAATATTTGATTCGAGCTCGTTGAATTTTCTTGCTCTCGTAATCGGTATCGCACGTACTACACTGCGATTCTCGGCCGTTCTCTTAACATTATTCACGCTTGATATATTCAACGATATTCCCCGCATTGCCATTGTATCCTGGAAAACCGTAATTTCTCATTCCCGAATTAAAACGCTAAAGTATTTACGCATACGTTTATTTTATTTTCTCGGAAATAGAGTCTCGACGTCAAATCTACTTTTGTGAGAAATCGTATCGCAATATCTCGAGTTATGCATGAATAGTTGAGGCATTTATGAAATGGAATATACGATCTCGACCGTTCTTCTCGTCATCTGGTTGTTGTTATTTTCAGCTAATTTTCTAATAGTAATATTACGTCATGCGCGCGGTATCAAGAGGAACTAAAACTCGCAGTTATCGCAAACATACAATCGATTCATATTTTATGATTATCATATATAGCCGTCGGTAACGTCTGCACGTTTTCCGTATGTTGATTACCATAAAATCGATTAATCGATAACGATTTATCGAGCCTGACCCGTCGCCGATAAAAGGAAACTGTTTTTTTTTCTCGCTATTTCAATATAATCCATTATGCGTTACTTCCAAGCCAAAGTCTTAAGTTTCTTACATATACATAATCAAATTCGATTGACACGCGTCAACAATCCATTCGATCTTTAACTTCGAAAATATTGTCAACGCGAGGAATCAATATCCTTCCATTTCCTTACCTGCTGATTTCATCGGAATCCTTGAATAAACATCCGTACAAAATATTCCTAAAGGCGTGTTCATTGACGTAGAACATAGGAGCATCTTGTACAGACGTTTCTTGATAATAGAAATTCCGCAATACCTCTCGAATGTTGAGTACCATGGTTGTATAATTTAATACGGTTGAATACTCCGAACGAATGATTATTTTTGCCTGGAAATTTGTCTGCTTCGATAGTCAGCGATCGCGTGTAGCATCTTTTGTTTAGCGAACAATTTACCAGTCCTTACGTGTTTAATATATGATGCGCCCGGAAGCTCCAATGACGACGAAATACTCTCCGCTCATTCGAGTGCAATGTCCTATAAATTTGATTTGCCAATAATTTGAAACTCATCGAGGCGTGCAGATCCTGTTTTTCACACTCGAAGAAAATCTCTGAATCTTTCGACTTTTCTTATGATTGCATGCACACGAATGGTGCACCATTGTTCCATGAGGATGATTCTTAACGTATTAGTAACCAGATAATAAGATTGTCCATAGACAATCGTCTAGAAAAAACGTCCCGCTTTTAAATTTTATTCATTGACACTCATGTTCAGCCTCAAGAAGTAGATTTGGCTTTCATCGCAAGTACTTGCAAGTTCGTTGAGAGATTGATGACTTTCTGCGCACACTCTTCAATTACTTACCCCACATTAATGATCTCCGTATCGTCATGTAAAAAGTAAATGTTTTGACGCGACAATGAAACGGTTTATTGTCCTCGTGGCCCTTGGGGATTAGTGTGAGCACTGTAGTCATAAGAGGAGGAACAATGAAATTGAATTTCTGCTGCGTTTTCATTCTGTATATATAGGGCACACGTGTGCCTCTTGCTGCTGGCTTCCCACGGATTAAGTAACACTGAATTCCGTATTATACATTCACAAGGTTTAACGGCCACTCAAGGCTTTACCCAATGGATAAAGTTGCACTTTGAATTTTCCGTCGACATTTTATGGAACGTTTCTTGATACGCATCGAGCATATATAATGCCTGTTTTGTCAGGAGAATATCGTAAACTTGTCATGCATGAAATCAGTATTTGATTCAATTTTTCGTGCTAACTAAATAAATTTCGTTTCTAATCATTTGTTGAACTTACTGTTAAGGTCTTTTATTTAGGATCGAGAAAAAAAAATTTGACTTTGACTATTCTTTGTGACGATGAAGCATCAAGTTTGGCAAACGATACAACGCATACTGGGAGCAATTCGATTTCTTGAAGGATCGAAAAACTCTCGATTGCTTTGATATTCAGGGACCATTGGTACGTCGATGGTTCCAGCTGATTGTGGGGAAGACAGCATTCTATGTAACAATGCATTTTGGAGAGGTGTCAATCGTTGGAATGAAAAATCGTGCATTGTGTCCGGGACGAGTTGATGCGAATTCCTGACCCTATGGGATACGGCTATTTTTGGATGACCATGAGCCCGAATTCCTCTCAGGAACTCCCGACTCGGTGAACTTTCACTTGAGCTCCATTGACCATTCGATGATTCCATGGATGTTGCCTTCGTGTCAATCCTCCTTCTTTGTCCTCGGTGATGTTGAGAATCATAAGATTTTGGACGTTCCCGAGTCCCTTCGTTACCGGATTCTTCAGCCGCTTTACTGTTGATCTTCAGAGTCAGTAACTTTTCATTTATTTCTTTCAAGAATTCGGGTGGTGGTTCCTTGACGCCAATGCCCCACCGACCAGGAGGAAATTTCACGACAACCGATGGTTGAGTTGTTGTTTTTCTTTTATTATTAAAACGTTTGTTCGATGATTCGCTATGTTCCTGCTCCGGAGGACGGTTGGATCCTTGAATACTCGACCTTTGACGAATGGCAATCAAAAATTCCTCCGGAGGCTCGCTGACACTCATTCCCCAACGGCCTTTCCGAAAAATACTTTGGTCTATTGGTTTTTCGGAATTATCACGGATTCGGTTTGCTTTCATTCGGTCCGGGGATGTTTTCCTGGCAATCGTTCTTCGTTGTTCATTGTGTAAAGTGTTTTGCACTCCGATAGATTCCAATTGATCCAATTGATCGGTAACCGATATCGTTGGCTGTGTGACTTCTGTCGTATGTTCCAAATCTTCATCCAACGATGTGGACGTCTTATCGGACAGTACGTTTGCGTCTTCACTCCAACTCTTCCATTTCTTTCTTTGCTCTCTGGTTACTTGGCGCATTTTTCTGTCCCATTCATCGAATAGTTCTCGTTTTTTTTTCTCTTCCTCCGTCACAACTTCTTGTTTCGATTCCCAGATTGGTTTTTTTCTAGACAAACAGTATAAGTCCAATTTATTGAATGGTCTCATCACAAAATGCGAATAGCTCTCGAATTTGTTGCTAAGTACGTTTCAACATGAAGTAATAAAAATACCTTGGTCCATCGAACTTTTCCAATGGTTTCCACGAATAATTCGGCATCCAGTGTGTATTGTTTCGGTATCGCGATACTGCGAGATTCTTTCTGAACTGCCGCGAATCCGTAAATTCTGCCAACCGAAATGCAACATTATGTGAATAAATGGAGAAATTTTAGAGGCACGCCAATAAGTTGAATTACTATGGTCCCGGTACCGATGCGGAGGCGGGAGTGAAAATGATTCCTTGGGATCGCGAACCGAAATTAATGCGCAATGGTCAATCACCCGGGTAAACCATTCTCGAGTGATCGATACATTGCAGCGAACCAACATGGCTCAACCCTCAAGTACTGCCGCTTTTTTTAATCGACTTTCGCCGTACTAGATGCTCCTATAGCAAGTCCCAATTGAACCGTTTTCCTCTAACATTTCCACTCTCTTTCGATCAACTAAGAAAAGTGGCCCCTAGACTTCTTATCTCGCAGTAACCGTGAATGCTAAAAAAAAAAAGTATAAAGACCATTCGACTCGCCATAGAAATAGTGTGTGAGCAAATAATCAGCTGTTTAATGAAAGATTCTATCGCGCTATTTATTTATAGTATCAATGAAAACCGAATGGAATCGTTCGATCGATCCTTCAATCGGCAAGCTGTCGAGACTGTGTCCCGAATAAAATGATCTTTCTAATTGCAACCTCTTTCCGTTGATCCCTCAATTTAGTAAACCCAATTGCCCTATATAATTACGAATCATTCGTTAAAAACCAATCTCAATCCGATTGAATAGTTGGTGGGATTAATCCACATAATTTAAAAAAAATCACTACCCGGAGATCTTTCCGTTGATTCGCGTGAAAAATTGTACAAAATAAGTAAAAATCGATGAGATATTTTTTTGAAATGAAAGAAAAAAAAACCGCAAACTTGAAAACAATCTTTCACTCGCCTGTCATAGAGACTCCCTGGACGACCGTTCAATTTGCTACATTTGGATGAATTTCTTATAGAATGGTATATTTGTGGAGGAGTCACAGCGAATATTCAATAAAACACGAGCCGTCGATACTTTATAACTCTGGATGAAAGCCACGATGCAAAATGTGCGAGCAACAAATTGATGTTGCCAGCAGATAACAGGAAGGAAGATTGTGGTCGCGTTACGACTAATTTGACAAAGCCAAAATTCTGTAGTGAGCAATGTATTATAAAGTTGAAATTACGATACGAGGGCCATATTGTACCGTTGACCAACCGCAGTGGAGTGTACTTTAACGATATTTAATTGTCAACGGCAGTCCGAACGGTAATTGAATAGATAAAAGCGCAATAATCGGCGCGAGAGGTGGTGTTCCGGTTACCCGAATATATATTCATATGTATATATATATCTATCGGTTTCTACAATACACTCTACTGCCAATACCCCCTCAGCGCATGTCCTATGTCGTTGTGAATGTACAGCCGTTGCGCTGTTTACTTTCGATTCGTTCAGCTGCAGGCATTTCGCGAGTGGTGCAATGTATTGCCACGCTGTATGAGCTCTGTTTTCTCTCTCGCTCTTTCTCTCTTCGTCTCCGTTAACCTCTCTTTCACTCGCTTTCACTCCCACGCTCTTTTCCCTCCGAGCTTTATTCGTAGCCCTAAAAGAGAGATTGCACTCCACGCTCCATTGTGTCCATCGTTCTCACCAATGCATCATCCTACTGGTGCGAGGATGCCGTTGCGCTGCCACAACGCTTCGACGCTGCCCCGATTTTTATTCAAACAGCTCTCGCTGAACGACTACCACGATTAATTTATTTATTGGAAATATCCGCGATGGACCCTCTCGAAAAGTTCCTCCCTGGCTCTTCTTGCCTTTTTGTTTATTATTTTCATTTTTTTTTTTCTTTCAATCGACGCATCGTTCTCAAAACGTCGTTGAAACTAATTCGGTCCCACGAGTAATGGCAAATTCATGTTAAATGGGCACTATTGAAAGCACTCGAAAAATCGGTCAATGTATAACCGAATTATGGAATGTTGCTCTATCTTTCTTCCATTTGATAATCCACCAGCAGTCGGTAATTCGTTCTCAAGCCGAAACTTGCCTATATTTCAACGGCTTAACATAAATTCGTGCGAGCTTTCCACTTGAGAATTAACGTGCTATAAATAACGCGTGTAACGGAGAACAGAGCTATTTTTACGAACTCCGTTTTCACTACTTTCTGTTATTATATACTTTGCACTATAACTCGAACCATTTGGAAGTGGTTTACGAGTTGTTTCGTTTCACCGCAAGCTTCGTGTCTGCTTTTCCGCATGCTTTGGGAACAGGAACGGCTAAACCAGACACTAACAGATGCGAAGAAACGGTCTTGAAGCGAGCCAGATTGCCCCGGTACCGGAGCGAGGGATGTTCCAAAATGGAGCGAGTGGCAGCAGCCACGATGGGAGTCCATTTCACGTATCCCGCCGGGAAATGAGTGCTATCGATCTCGAGTATACGTCTATTCGTTCAGCAGCTTCTACTCTCTTGTCATTTGCAGCTTTTGCTGTTCTATATCGCTTTCTGCTCCTTCTGGCAATAGACAGCTTGCTGCTCCGCGATGTTAAAACGGTATGCCCGGAGGTACTTGGCTCCGCGTCTCGTAGCTGGTGAAAACCTGCCAAGAGACGAATCAACTGCACGATAAACATATCCATCTTGTTTATCCATGTGCTACTCGAAGCTTGTGCTGAATCTTAACCACGACGAGTCCATGCTCTTGAGGCATTCGCTTCAACAATCGTCGCCGAATCGTCGGAGATCAATCGATTTAGAAAAATCAAACGTCGCGAACGAAATATTATCGATTCGCAGGATCCGGAGTCGTTTTTATCTTTACGGGACTATTGCGAATATTGTTTTGTACTAAGAAAGCAACTAATTTTCCGTCCCATCCTCCGATGGAGCTTGTTTTTCGAGATGGAAAGTTTCAACCGGCGCTTTCCAAATCTCCGTACTGTCATCAGCTCACCGTGACTATCTGTAGTTGCACATGCCGATCGAAACAACGAAGACTCGACAAGGAGGATGACGATGATCGCTACGACCAAGCACAGCTGGTTACTAAGCTCGCTGATAGACATTTTGATCTCAGCACGTCCGCGCTTGTATACACAATATCCGTTCTACATATAGGTAACGGTCGAATTCGAGATGCGGTGGTGGGATCGATGTATCGTTCCTGCCTGAACCTCGTCACAGAGCTCTCTCCTTTCCCCCGGCTGTTTCTCCGCTGAGCTACACGGTCTCAATACTTTGGTTTGTGCACCGAGAGGCTCTCACATTGAAAAGTAATGTTGTCCAAGCAAATTACTTTTCTGGTCCAGCTGTTGTGGGCATTGTCCAATTTTTGTTTTTATCGTTTGACTCAAATCTTGCGAATCGCCGCAGCAAAAAATGATTGAAACCAAATGGACATGCAGTCAAACATTCGAAACATTGGCTTGTGCGGAGTCTCGTTCCACTCGTAACTATTACGGAAAAACGTAACGTTTGGGCTTCGAGGATTACATTAAAAAACTTAGTCCCTCGAAGTTTCATCACTTGCTTCCTTTGTTCTTTCATCTGAAGATGAATAGACGTAAAGTTTGATTTAATAAAAAGTTGAGACCCCCTTGTGTCACTACACTCGTAAACGGTAACCCTCATATATACGAAATGCCGAGACGCCTCCTTTGAAATGTGATTTCGACGTCTTCAATGACGCAGCAATCTTTGTCCCTGAGATTGAATAAAAGTCTTGAGGAGAGTAGTCGCGAAGTAAAATTGAGAAACGGCATCTTGGGATGAATCGAAATACAGTTCGTTCGTGCTATCTCGACTTTTTCCACTTTTTATTAATCTTTGAATTCGAAAGGAAAACTTTCATGATATATGACACTTTCAAAAAGTTTTTTCGTCGATATACGAAATTTCGAGTTTAACGTTAATTCAAGTTCCAGCCGATCACACAGTTATGCATGATGAACTACGTCTTTAATGACATACAGACAGAAAAATGGATGAATACAATTTCCATCACTGATTTGACATGTTCGTTTTTTTTTTTATCGCGGTAGCTTCTGCCACGATAAATGTCACATATCTCAATTGGGCATGGTCACGTTGCGTATCGAATCGTGAAAAAAGCGGGCGGAATAATCGATAACATTTGCCATTTATACAGAGATGATATGAGGTGCATCGCGGCCCAGACACACGTTAACCAATCCAATTCACATACATGCTTCGATATACAGACGACATGTTGGTATATGATTCGTTCGTAATTCATGATACATTTCTAATGCATAATTATGATTGGCATCGTTGAGCTGTCAGATCGTTTTAATTTTATTTACTACCTTCGAATATACACATCGCTGTTTCATGAAGCTGGATGCCAGCGGAATGGCTCATGTTTACAGTGCCACAGCGGTATAAACTCAATAAACTGCATTTATATGCATCGACAATCAAAAGTCAAAAACACGTGCGTCTCACCCTCACCAGGTTATCCACCAAACAGAAAAAGTCGGGATTTTCCCTCCCACAGGTTTTCAGGTTCATGTCAAAAAGTACAGATGAGGAGATATTCTTTAAAAAAGAGAATTTCATGGACGAGTGACATTGCAGCTTCTCTTTGCTATTCTATTAATGAATTCATAAAAAGGTTGAGATTTTGTTATTAAGAAATTATTTGTTCTATTCATTCTGAGCACATCTGGAAGCGCTCTTCTTTCGAATATCAATTGTAAGAATACAGTTGCTCAAAGGCAGCATCTGTTCTGTTGGATAAAATACGATGCATTGGCGAGACCAAGAGCTTTTACAGCGATACTTGCGCATATTTGATAATTCGTTCCTGTTTATCATGACAAAATACATTTCTTGAGCCAAGTTCACCCTCTGGCGCATAATTTTAATAGTAATAATTTTCTCGGCGCATGTACGACAGCGAGGATTACCCCTCACGGCGAACTCTCAAAGTTCTAATTTCCGTGACCACGGCAGGTCCCCCTTTTTTTACATCGATGAATCTGTCGGATGCCCCGATCCACTCTTGCGAAAGTATTCTCTTATGAACTTTACGCCGGCACAGCAGCTGGAAAGGAGCATTAAAGTTATAAAAAGAAAAATAAAGAGTAAACTTAGTTATTCCTTTCGGGGAAGCCCATTGGAAAAGAAGCGAGATTAACGAAAAGGTATATTCGTGATAATATTTCCTCTGTACTACGAGGCTATTCGGAGGCGATTACTTCGGAGTAATTGAGCGACATTTAATTTAATTCTTCCATACTTTTCATGATTCTCGACAATTCTATTCGCTTATCTATTTGTTTTTCTTCTTTTCTCTTTACAGCCTACAATCTTTGGAACCGTAGCATCGGACCTGAATCCGAAGGACGGCAACAGTCGAAGGGTGAGACATTTTGTTTTTTCCTTTTATTTCCATCAATAATACGAATGAAAGACGTAATGAAGTACAGAAGATTTCCTGCAGTGGAACGATGAGCATTGTTCGGTGCGCATTTACGTTCTGACCTTTCACACTCTTAAGGCGATCTCTCAGTTGCGTGATAGCAAGAGAAACAGCCGCAGAGCACATATTGGCGTTTTTTTAAAAAAAATTTGCATGTTTTAAAGAAAATCAAAGTAATATTTTCTTTTCTGACCACACGAGAACGTCTTGTATCTTGAGTTTTTCTTTGAATATCGAGCGTCTCGACATTAGCAGGGACTGGCAAGATTTTAACTGTGACTCCACAATTGGCAGTTTTTAAATGACATCTGATCACAATCGATATAAAATATTCCGATAACATCTCGTGAAAATAATAATACAAATATCTGCGCAAAAATGTTTGCTAATAGTTTAAGGACGTAATCGTCTACCATAAGAAAAATGCCCATTTATCGAGATTTCCCAAGAGATTAATCGGGTCGAACAACGAGAGGAGCGTATAGACTATGTGATGTGCGTCGACTTTGTTCTCTCTTCTCTTATCCGCTCGCCTTAACGAGGCTAGTTTAAGAAAATCCTGGTATTACAGAGTAGCTCAAAAGCATTATGCAGCAAGAGAATTAAACAACGAGACTCGCGGGGCTCGAATATCTTGGCAAGAGAGAAGCATTTGGAGAAATCCTTGCTCGTAGGAGGTGCTAACCCATGGGACGTTTTCATCTTTCTTCTCGGTTGGAACGCACCACGGGGAATACTCTTGTCAGGCCTCGGTCTTCGTAATGAGTAAAAATCGTCGTTAAGTCGCGTCAAGGTACTAACCGCCCCAGTTGAGATAGCAGGGGTGGTTCCCCTAATTAAAAGTTACTGCTGCGCCAAGTGGTTCAACCATTCCACATTATTTTTTCCTCCTTTTTTCTCTCCTCTCCATGGACCACCGATTAAAAACTTTCATATGTAAAAAAAGAATGATCGCGTTGGTTCGAGGCATCGAGTCACTGTGGCTGCTGACTTTTTCTTCGATATTTTCCGATTTGATGATATTTTCCTACTCGAATTGCATTTTTTTCGAAATTTCCAAAAAAGTTATTTTCAAAATTCGAAAACAAAAGCGCTACTATTTCTCGACGACATTATTTTCAGATAAGCATAAAGTACTTTTTTGAAAATGATTTTTTTGTACGGACGATGGGATGTAGTCCCAATGCAAAATGTGAAAAAGACTCATGAATAGATATACGTGTACGGTTGAAACGTTGCACTTACGTCTGGGGGATTCCCTGGAGCAAAAGACTCTCGAAAAATCTAGTGCAGGAAACTACTTCACGTCCGAGTCGCGATTCCGCTTGAGGGAGTAAAAACACGAGTAGAGAAAAATCCTAGCCGCGAATCTAACCCGTGTATGAATGTATTATAGATCCGTGTTTATGTGGTCGGGATAAAAATGTTTAAGCATTTCTATTGTCGGTCTATTGGAAATCGACAGCTGCAAAAATTCCATCAGTCACCCTTTTCCTCCCCTCGAGCTCTTGGGAAGGATACTACATAAAATAGTACTTCATGGGAATGTCGTGAAAATCTGTGACGAAGATTTGTGAATATCGTTCGTAGATGAACATCATATAAGAGATTTGCTATGGAAATGCGAGAATAAAGAATAGAAGTAAAACGTTCGAAAGGATTCGATGAAAGACTTCGACGTCATATTTGTCGAGGGTAAATATTGCTGACGTTGAGCGAGACGCTAAGGAAAGAAGAAAACATTCTCTCCCTCCACCATTCTTGCTTTGGTTATGAATATAAATATCGTCGTTGGTTGTCGACAACGCGTCTTCGAGATCTAATAAAGCAACGACGTTTACATGTATATATAATATATATATGCTCTTGTATATATATATATATATATACGTCAATGTAGATAAATATAGATTACGAACCGTTGCATGCGACAAAGTAGCCATGTTGTTGAGGCTATAGTAAGAAACGTACATCACTGTGACAACAACGTATTGATAACAAATTCCATAAATTGAATATTCTATTACTAGAATGATTTTCTCTGACTCCCTGCGAATCGCACTTCGAGCTCAATAATCAGAATTGATTAATTCATTTTCAATTGACTAGCTGCAATGCGGGAGGGTAGTCAAGTTCATATTAATCGAATGTAATTAAAAATGGTTCAACATGGATAATCAATTTAGCTCTCAGATTGGATCGATCTTAAATCGATTGCTTCGTCTCTACTGTCTTGGATCACCGACAGAACAACACGCGCTTCGGTTGTTAATCTTGTGCGCAATTCGCGCGACAGGGTCACATAATGTGCAATGATACGTATATATGTATACAAGAGACTAATTCTCGTCTTGAGCGACATAAATTCACTGTCATCGCATGCTACGAGGGTTGGTTTATTCACGTAATCACGATGAGCAAGCCATCAGTAGTTTCGATATGGGAGAGCGCGGGGGGATTCAGCGATGAGGAACGGGGAATAGGATTCTGTGATCAAGGATCAAACCGATGGTCCAGCATGGCTGTAGTACGTTCGGAACGTAATACAGAACTTTCGAACCAGAGTGAATGACAACTGACACCTTGTTGGAATCAATGATCGAAGTACGTGTGTGGTCGACGCGTAACAATTACAAGACCGAACAATCCGTCTTGTCCATACTCTTTGTTTTACTCTCCTCCAAATCCCCTGATAATCCATCAACTCAAAGGCGAAACGACACGCAATAAAAATGTGATTTAAAAATTGGAAAGCGCGTTTTTTGATGGACATGGTATGCGTTTTCTCATTTGAACGTCCGCAAGCATTCTAGTCGCCCCGTAAATGTTACAAGGTTAACTAACACAGACGAGCATTTGCTCACTTGATGCAGTGACATGCTTGATACGACCCTTCAACCCCTGAACCTAATACTCAATAACGTACACATCAGTTTCCGTGCATACGTATAAGCATGAGTTTCCAACGGATACCGGAAGTACGTAGAGACATTCTATAGTTTGCCTGCTACTTGGCAAACTCTCGAAACTCTCGAAGCAACTTCAACGCGGCAACGATCCGATGACCCTCTTGTCTCGATATTCTCAGTATACTCGTACTTCAAAGACCAAAGCAGCATGATGTTCGCGGGCGAAAACTATGTATCCAGAGGAGATCAGTGAATCATTGTAACCCAACTTAACTTCATTGCATCCTAGGGCTGTTTTTTTCCCTCATATCGATCTCTGAGCCTAGATAAATAAGGCACGGCCCATTGAGAGATACGTATGAGAAATGCTTCAGCAAACAGTTAGCTAACGATGCACTTTTGATACAATAAATAACAACAGCATGAAATAGGTCAGCTTTTCCTGATCTTTTTCGCGATTAGACTCACTCTCAACCTCAAGGTGATTCCCCTCCAAAGGTAATATGGAAATTTAAGAAAATTACATTATATTTTCCATACATGAAATGAGGGGGCTACCGCATAGAGTGAGCCCTGGGGCGGAATGCTTCCGTTCTTATGAATCTTTTTGACCATAAAAGTGTATAGCAATTCTACTGACAGCGAACACCATTACAGCAGCAGAATCCTACGTTCATGTGTCATTGGTTTACAGGATATTTTATATACGTATACAAAGTTTACCCACAGCTATACAATGGCAAAGCTTTTGCAACACGTCGAAGCTGCTTTCTCAGTGCAATACAAGGTAACACGATGTGTTCTCATTCCCCGAGAGACTAATAACAGTAACAATGGCGATAAACGTCTTTATTATCCGGCCCGGGCCGAGATGAAGGTGCTTGTAGTGAAAGATCCTTCAACCAGATAAGGGAAACGAAGTAACAAATTCTACAGAAATTGCGCTTCCGTGGTATATACTACAGCTGGTCGTACTGTTGCTAGTCTCTCAGACGTGTACACGCACTTTTGAAGGAGCTTTGAGCACCTCTTCGAAGCTTTTCGAAGTATACGATTGTCTACTTCGCTGGCTACTTGATGTGGCACGAGCAATAATTGAGCAATCTCGGGAGAATTGAAGTATTACCCCGCACGTTACGATCCCACTTCGGAACCTTCGATTACGAAAAATAAACCGATCGAGTGCAGCTGTACTCGGGGAATTACTTGTCAAGCAAATAATTTAAGTGTCCCAGTTATTTGAAAATAGCCGGTAACTATTTGACAGTCGTAACACGATTTTCACGGATACATAAGTGCACATTATAAACAGTAATTTCATGCATTCGGAGTTTCCTTTAGCAGTAGCATTACATTCTGTGTACTTCATGGGTAAATGGCTATTTGCATGAAGCCAGTCATCGATTTTATTCATCTAGACTCGTCTAATACATCTGCATTAGTTAAACTGTATGCTCACAAAAGCATAGAGAACAACAGGCGTTTGCATCGACGCACAATAAACGTGAGCCAAGCTCACGCAAATGGAAAACTCTTTGCGGTCTGCAAATACGAAGCATGTACCAATATACTCCATTTGTGACTGAGAGCCGGGGAGTAGATCACTCGTACATACAATCGGGCGCACCCACCGGTAATCGCAATGCGTTATTATGTTACTCGCTGCACAGCCTAGCTGCCCCAGTGCGTATTGGTACGACTTTGCCAGTAAACGCACGATTGAACTCAACAGCTACGTTCATCCAGGATTGCCCTGAGACTAAAAATTACTGCAAATTGATCGTTTGCTATTTTCGCCTCTAGTCAATAAGAAATATCGTGAAAAAAATCATGCATTGCAAAAAAGTAGCCAGCGAGTTTCTCGGTAAAAAAATGAAAAGGTATCGAAAAAATAGGCTTTGGATTAATGAGTTGAAGAGAAGCGTCTGATATCATAATTTCGCGTCATCGATTCGTAGGTACAGAGATTTGCAACAGGCTCGCAAACTACGTAGTTTCTCTCTCCGTAGATTACTATGTACCATACGTCGGGTGCATGGCCTTACTGTGCTCACCAGGAGGATTGTGGAACTATCTACACAAGCATCGTAAACCGCAACACTGAAGGGATGCTCACAGAGAGACATGGACAGATGGGCTTCGCTTTCCTTGCTTATACTTGATTGAATACGTATGTGACACGCTCTACTCGTGAGTTTGCCGAATACCAAGAAACGTTGCAAATTGGAGAACCATAGTTTCCCATGTATTCTGCATGGAACCCATAAACATATTACATATAGCACAAGGGACGTGAGACAGACTGGGTTTGTTACACGTTTGTGCAAAATGTATCAAGATATTATGTGGCTGACTGTGACAACCATAAATTTATACACCTTGATGTTGTAATCAACGATAACGCGAAGACGCTGAGAGAGCCCAATCGACCGATTTCTCGCACATTGCTCACCGGGTTCATTCATGCTTTTCATGCACTCTTAACTAAAGATCGAGACGCAGCCAAAAATTGAAGTGCCAGACGAGGAGGATTGACCCCAACGTATTATAGGAAGTTCGATGGGCCGGCAAATTAACAGTTTCCATAAAAAAACTTGTATTTTTTGTATAAATTGTCTGCCGCAATTAGAGCCCTCGTAGGTAGAAGAAGGATCGAGAGAGCAGGGCAAAGATTGCCTATCGCACAGTTGCTCGGTTCTTAAATTCCTTTGGCATTCTCTTCTATTACTCGGAGGCAACCCATTCATCTCTATCGAAGCTCTCCTCTCTTTATCAATCCATTACACCTCGGTACTTTAGACTTTTCCTGAAACGCGCCACAGTCATCCAAGCAGACCTCTAATTAACAATAGGGAACTTTCGCATATTTAAAGCTCTCGGAGGCCACAGTTTAACGCGAAAGGTAGAGAAGAAAAGCTACTCTAATGACTTTCACAAGGCCAGACTGTTCCTTTGCCATTCATCGCGTTCGAATCGACTTTGATCGGAAATTCGGCTAAAAATGTACTATTCAAGCTTTCAAAAATGGTCCCTCGGAGAAAAAATTCTCCGAAAATCGTGCTGCAATTTTTTTTGAAATTTGTTGCCATATTTTCCAGGATGTTTCCTTTAGTATACATAATTTATGAAAATAAATTATCTCGGCGGTTTGTCGGTTATATTTATCCTTGAATTTTAGATCCTTGGATCGTCGTGACGAGAGCTTTGGGAGCATCCTGCTATGGAAGACTTGATGAGAATCTTGCGAGTACTCCAAAGTTGTGTTTTTTTTTTCTTTTTTTACGTAGCAATCTCGTCGTGGGTTGTCGCCATAATCGGCAGTTGTTCGCTTCATTTCTCCCACCGCGGTATCAGTTCGATTTCTCGTGATTATTCAATTGAATATTGAGAAGCTTTTGCTCAAATGTTGATAAGGGAGAGTTGTGGTTGTTTTTGGGTACGTAGAATGTTTTCAATGTATTCGAGTCAATATTCGCAGTCTCAGGTATAGTTGTGGTAAGGGGTTGAGAAATGAGGAAACTAGTAGAACGCGAACGTTAGTAATTACGAATAACTAGACTCATCACGGAGCACCGCTTGCTGAGAGGCCGGGATTGTGCTCTCGGTGTTCACAGTGGTACGAGTCTTCGGTAATAAATCGAGCAGGGGGAAACACGACGTGACGCCTGGGGCTCCTCTCACCTCGTTCGCTCTTGCAGCCGCACTGTACCGTCGCTACGTTTGTTCACTGGCACATTTTCTCTCGTTTATTAAGGATCCACTCGGGCACAAAATGATGAAATATCGTCATATTTGCTGCTTTGCTAACCGTATGCCACATGCACCTCGCCTACTAAATTACGGCAATCGAGTCTTTCGCTTTAGGTCAACGGAAATTTATTCTCGAAACGTACTTATGCGTCAATATTCCCAGCAAAATAATGTGCTATGCACTTTACGAAATAGAGTCATTTGCACAATTACGTCGGTTCCCGTCCCTTGTAGACTGTCTCGTTGTTGTCCAAAACTTTCCAGCGGCAACGTTTAAGATCTTTGATTCTTATCGTCCACTAACCTCTCATGACAACATTGCCGCGATGTTATTTTCGGTGGCGAGACACCTGCCATGTGCCGTTAACGTCGCTCAGGCGAAAAGAATTTAACCCTCGGAACAAGCAACGACGTCGCTTCACAGTCATATCATAACCATGAGTGGTAAGATGACCGCGTGCGTCCGGGTATAGGATGGAAACGAGCAGCTTGCTCGGCCAGGCAATTTCAGGTAACGGTATGAACGGTACTAGCTTGTATCTCTATATTCGTTAGAAGTATACAGTCCTGTGTCGGTCCTGTGTGGTATAGCGGGAGAGAAAAAAGAAGCAGTAGTCTGATCTTATCGACGGATGCTCCATTGCCGCTTCTACACTGATACGCTGTCCTCCGCCTATCTCACTGGCCAACCTGTATCAGCCATACCTACTTGCTCGTAGGTTTCCTATATATGCACAGCTATAACCAAGAACCTCGACGAGCTGCACTGTCCCTCGGGGCTTTTGGGAGATTTGCATAACCCTTCGCAACTCTAAACAGGCAGCGCGCATCAACCTGATGCTCCGAAAGAACAAGCGAGTAAGCGCAAGGCTGGTGAAGTAGATCTGGCTAAAAAGTTTTGGATAAAAGCCACGTGTACGTCCAAACAGAATTAGCTTTATCTGAGATTGAGATTTATTCAACTCATTAGCAGTTGGTAACAATTCTCGCACGTATTTTACCTTTGCGTCATGAATTTTTTTTGAAAACTTTATTCGTGATGAGATTTTCGCTCTATTTCGAGATCATCCCTCTAAAGCGGAGTTCTTATCAAACACGAATGTTAATTCGAAGATCCACAAAATAGAAAGAAAAAAAAGCAGTGAAATGTAACGAGCAGATTCGTAACAAAGTCAACAAAGTGAATATGTACTCAGGTTTACTGTTAGTAGACTTTAACGAACCGATTTGCATAATGATAATTCTTAAACGTTTAGTTAATTGCGTGCTTACTAGCGTGTATGAACGTCCTTTGAACGATCGCGCACTCGATCTACACGCTTTGAAAAACTTTGAGATTTATCGTTATACTTGTTCCATGCAAATGCTTATGCTTCTTCGAGCGTATTATGCGTACACATTCTTGTGAAGCGCGATACCAGTACGCACTCAATAGATCAAATATACAGCTGCTCCATAAAGTCTCATGCGATGAACTGGTAGTGTTGCGGAAGATGATCGAACAAAACGATAGGCAATGGTTCGGTGCCGATCGTGTTTAATTACCAACATATAATGCCAACGTATGGCAACAAAAATTTAATTATTATCCATTTTTCCGTTTAATATGACAGTCCTCTATACTTTTTTTTGCTAACGCCTCGGTCATAATCAACTTGGCAGGTCCCTTAACTACATGAGCATTCATTCCCGAGGCTCGTCAACGAAATTTCCATGTGATACGATCACGTAGCAAGCGATATTTAAACGAAGCGCAGCAAATGTGCGTACAACTAATATGTTTGGGGCTTGGTCCCGATGTGCTGTGGTTTTCCGCAACGCAGAACGTACGCACTGCTGTCTCGTTCACTTACATACAAATGCAGTATCATTTGTACGTTGCAGTCGATCTCCCTGGCTGATTCACACTCGGAACTATCCATATAAAGTGAACGGCCAGCAGCAGGTCTCGTGCTCGTTCACACGTGGCGAACCAAAATTTCCGGTGGTGAAGTCATCGACCGACACCACGACGGAGCTCCCAAGAGCGTGGAAACTAGCCTGAAACACCGATTCGGTACCACAACTGCGCTAACCAACTGTATACCAACTGTGGTAGATCGCGTAGTTGGAGATCATCCCAGCTAAATACAATACTGCACTGAAGCTTGCTAGATTTGTCTGAAGTATCCTCATGACGTGTGTATATATATATAGTAAGGAATCAAATGGGAGCAGACGAGGGGCAGCGGGAGGGATAGAGAAAGGGGATTGGTTTTGCCAAGGATGAGAGCAGTCGGCTGGAGAGTATCGAGGCAATTTGTCACCTGTACCGACGCCCAGCCCGCCCGTGGTCGCCCGTTTGATGGGCTTAGATTAATTACCCCTGTCGGTGGATACGCACACACTTTTAGATATATGTCCGCTCAGACGTCGCGTATACGCAACTCGACGGCTTGCCAACGCGGTCAGTACATGTGCATCGTTGCCCCTCAAACTGCAAAGCAGATCCTCCGCACAGTTTGTCTGCTTCACCAACTTCATTCACACTCTCAATCGGCCATGAGATATCCGTCGCGTATAACTAATTCGTTTTCCCCGGTGATTTTCAATAAAACAATGCAGACGTCACGGATTCGCGATCGATTCTGTGAGCACACTTGAAAAACAAAAAAAAACAAAAATCAAACAATTCGAATTTGTTCAATTTCATATTTATTACAGCAACCGTTCATGGCGAAATGGCTGTTGTAGGGCTCGGAAATAAAGTTGTAAATTTTTGAATCGATCGACATTGTTAAATACTTTAATTTCGCTCCACGTGTACTATGTCCTTTGCAACCCCAACTGCTGGCTCGATTCATCACATACACCGCCACGAGATACGAGAGAATACGAGAAGGGAACAAAACAGTGGAGTAAAAACCTAGTCGTACTGTAGCTCACGGACACCGGTTAAACACGATGTAAATTAATCCTTTTAAACCATGCATGCTCCAGCTTTTCTCACTTAATCCTTCGGGAATGTCGGAATAAATACCTTTGTTTCACCTACAGGCTGTGTGTCCTACATTGTTTCGACAAACGCTTTTTTCTCCCACCACTTTTTCTCCAATATACACAAGCGCTTTCCCATCTGCTGTGCATTCAACCGTTTTCAAACTGTTATTGCGAACCGCTGTATATAGCTGCACTTTGTTCGGTTTGAAAGTAGAGCCGAGAAGTGGTAATTCGAAGGTAAATTTTGGAAGAACTTCTCAAGTGCTTGAAGGTCAACTCGTTTAGGTATGCACGTCGTATACTAGAATGAAAGTTCACGTTCGTATTTTACGTATACCCGGAAGAGAGTTTCGACGAAGCTTGTCGTTCGTGTTCTGAGAGCTTGCGAATCGGTTGTTGGGAATCTAGTGAGTACATACGGAGTACGGTTGCGAGGTTGATGCGGTAGGAACAATGAGCTATCGAACTTCGTCAGCACACCAAAGTAAACGAGAAGCTCAATTCATTATTGATAGGCCTGGTGGAAGCGGTCCCCGGACGCTCCTGATCCGGGTAACTCTACGTTCACGTTATTCCGCATCCCTTGACCGGAGGTCTTGGTTCATACTATAGTATCGTTTGTGCAGTCGAGCGGATGCATCGCCTGCACTTTTTCCTTCTCATTTTCCACTCCTTACAACCGGTCCAGGATATTGTACATCGCGTTTTATTACATTAACAAGTACATCCGTTGGTGCGGTGCAACGATCCGTGACCCAAGATTAACTTGCTTTCAGACGCTTTCAAATATTCAACCCGGTTCCTATAAATATTTCAACCATAGCTTCTGCTTTTTTCATTCTTCGCGTTGTCTACTCCTTTTTCCCTCAACTCCTCTCATTCGGTTTCTCCTTATTTTCGTATCTTCTGCTCCCGTTCAATCTTCACACATAGTACCACACCGCGCGCTAAGCCACTGCAAGGAGTGGGCAGGACTTACAGTTTTCCTCCAACAGAACTAAACTGATACAGTGAGCGGAGCTGTGGGCACCTAAGAACTTGGAATAAGGAAAAGCCAGCAAACGCAAGAAGGCTTTGTTGTTTATACGCTCCAAAGTTACTCCATGAAGGGTCCGTCCAGTGTCGGTAGCTTAAGCTTGCCCAGTCCTGTTTCACGAAAGAAGAGACCAAGTCAGAAATTCTCTAAAATATACCAAGGGCTATTCGAAGTATCGTAACACTGGTACATCGTGATAATACACGTGCGGTGACTCTTTTCCAGCAGTTTCCAAGTTCTGCTGAAATAGACGAATAATAATTCCGTCTTGTTGCTGGCAGTCGCAACCGCAACAAGTTAAGAATACCCACCTCGAAAGACTTTTTCTTCGTTCGTATCGACTAATTCAATCGCCTATCAGCGTCTGTTTTCAGAGGGACTGGGAGGCTCAACACCATTTTAAATCGAATCCTTGCATTGCTGGTAATGAGTTTTCATATGAGTAAAAGTCCAAAATACTCGCGAAAAAGCCCAGAACAATAAATCGATGGAAATGCTAGGTCAAGATGCAGATGAAGCGAAAAGATGTGAGTTTCTTGGTGGGAATCGGGTCATGCATGTTATATGGAAAAGCGATGGTTCTCTGCGTATACGAAATACATACACCAGCTTAGCAATTTATATGAAAATATCAGGAAAGCCGGTGAACAGAGCCGAGTTACGATGTTCGACCACAGGGAATAGTCCCGATGTTCTGCCTGTGGCTCGAAGACGAAACTCGTTTAGACAAGAGGGACGAACATTGGCTATATAGAACAACGGCTAACGGTGTCCTTGTGGATGTATCGAGTGCAGGCCAAACGGAATGCAAATGTATCTCTGCTTGAGATTCGTTCAGTGTAAAGCTGAAAAATTATTCTGTCTTTATTGTTCTGTTCCGGCTTTGACTTTGTACTATTCTCTTGAGTTATTAAGAGATCTTTGATGATAAGCAGCGAATATAAGAATTCAAAGGGCGTTAATTTCGCTTCGGATTCGTCATTGCTACTCGAGTCATTGAATTTTCTGTCTTTCGGAGCATCATTGTTTTCGAAATATTCTTAAATAATAATTTAAACTTTTAGTGACTGGCGCGACTAGATCGCGTATGCGTTTGTCAGCCCAAAATCAAGGTATATTTTCAGAAGCTTTTACTTTTCATGATAGTCATCCGTCCTAATAGACGAAATGAAGAATGGCAAATCCGCAATGATGCAAATTTTATTTTTGAGGATTTTAGAGGTTTCAGACTCGTTGAAAAGTCTGCGTCGAGACGAAGTTTGAAGTTGGCACGTGTAACATGTATATGTCGGCTTCGAGAAGATGGAAGGCCCATTGGCGAGCTGACAGGCGCGTTTTTCTAAGCGTGCTTCTCGTCTTACGTATCTGTTTATCTTCTGGCTTCTCGCAGACGAACCTCTTTCCTCCCTGAACCTTTGCCGCTTCGAGTTTTCTTTGCACTCCTCCCCCTCCTTCGCCTTTATCGTTTCTACTCTTTTTCTCGTCTACGTTACGATTTCGTTGCCACTTTCTACTTCTTTCATGTCTTCGTGCTCCCTAGGGAGCAACGAATAGAGAAATGCAAAGAAGAGGAGGCCATGATGATGGTTACGCGTAAGGGGACTCTTTCGTGCGTATTAAAATCAGTCTCTGGAACTTTTGAGGTAACTTCTGTTCCGAGGCCACGCCGCTGTTCACTCTTTTCTCTCATGCTGCGTTCACTTTCTTCCTCTCTATCGTTAATGCTCTTGCCGATTTTCCATTGAACAATTTGCCTTGCACCGGTGTCTTGCACCCTGTCCGCTCTCTGAGAATCGCTTAAGGTTAAATAGATGCCTTGTATACATGAGAACGCGATAACATATAGGAGAAACTCAGAGCTGCAAAGATAGAGCGAAGCATAAAGATGTTATCGCTCAAGCAAACAAGAACCAGCAAAAGTAGAGAACTTAGCGAGAGATAAGGTTAGCTAATACAAAGACACCCTCTGCCTCCACCAACTTACCGTAAACTAATTCTACAAGACGATTGAAAATTCGATGGAAGGATCACTATTAGCGAGCGAAGTTGGCTCATTGTTGCGCGCAAAAGATCAACGTTTTTTGTTGTTTCTCTTCTCGAAGGTAGTCGAGGTTCGTTGTAATAATAGTTCTACACGATTTGAGCGTATTTAGTGATCGGGTTATCTGGAACATTACAGTGATTCCTGTAATATGAAATAGCTATTCAGTCAAATTTCTCAGTCTCGTTTTTGGCATTCACCATTTCAACTTGAACCTAGCGAATACTTTCTGTGTTAATACTCGGATGATAAGGAGCGTTTGGCTCGAGTTTTTTCGCTGGCACTGCACGAGATCACCGCAAACGATCTGCGGTGTGCGGATTAATTATCTCGACGAAGTTTCCACTGGAAGCAATAAAAGTTGGAGAGCGGAAACTGCGCGATGAAGACGCCGGCGAATTGTTTAATCTCCTTCGCAAATACACGCCACGATGAATCAAACTCGACGAGTCTCCTACGCGTGTAACGATGACTGGCAAGTTTTTTTATTCACCCAATATCGTCCACATTTTTCAATAAAATCTTGGAAGCTGCGGTTTTTATACACGATTACGACAGACAATGCTCGGGTTAACGATCATTTGCACAAGGCCATGTAATTGATCAGGCTTCCTCGTGAATTCTCTCGGCTATTCAAACCGTCCGCATGGAGCTTTGTCAGCACACGTGATTTCCTCCTGGGCAATCGTACCACGCGCAACTATGAACGAAATGAAGGTCCAACGTTTTGAAAACTGCATGCACTGTGTTAAGGCGTTCTTTTCCATACAAGCTCCGACTCTATACGATCGATGAAAACGAAGTCACCGACTGGTTTTCCCGACCATTTCGGTCGGCTGATTCAATTGCGGGAGAAAGGCAGAAGAAACGAACATGGTGAATGGTCCGCAAGGATGTCCAAGTATACGATTTTCCTCCAGCCCGGGACAGGACTGCTGTGAGTGATTTAGCCGGCGATTGTCTTCCGCATGAATGCAACGACGAGAGAACGAGAATGAGATGGCGACACAAAGATTCCCATGGGAAGTTTACGCGTACACTACATACCGATAGTCTCTGTGCACAGCCTCAAAAAGCACCCACCGATAAATCGCTTTTCTTTCGATATTAGATTTCGAAGACTCTTTTGCTTTTTCGTCCGAGATCTTTATAAATCAAATTTCCCAGAAAAACATTAAAATTGAGGAATTCCTCTGCGACGTTTTTCTTCCCCAAGCCATTTTTTGTGCGAACCAAATGAACACGAAATTATAGACGGACATCGCGTGCACTATCCCATAATTTTATTCTTGCTGAATATTCGATTTTCCTTTGCCAGCAGACGCGCTATAGCGATTTTCCAAAACTACCTGAAACTCAATTACACGAAATTAAGCTGCTGATCCCTCGGAATATTCTCTTTGCTTCAAGCCCCGGAGCTCCATTCCGCCCTGTTTTCTCCTCTCGCGTAAATAAACGCGTCTCTCCATTCTAAAAAATGCGCATATTCTTTTTAGACTCGTGAAATTAACATATTTTTCGAATAGTCAAGTTTGGTAGTCGGCGTGCTGTGAGTAATGGAAACGAGGAAGAATTATTTACTCGAACATGTCCCGCAATATTGTGGATATCGCGTTGTAAATGTAAAACCAAAAGTTTATTTCATAACCCAGCCTCCAGGGCCTTTTCTCTCGAAATATCTGTAATTCTCCTCTTGAACTCTCTCACATCTCTCATAGAGTACACACACTGTTACATGCCATTTTCGTTGGTCCAATATGCTTAAGTAGAACGGAAGGTTCTCCAAGGTACTGCTTCCCTCCGCATTCCCAAAACAAAACATCATGCGTACGTATATGTTCCAAAAATGATCCATCTCCTTGTCAGGATCAAATGTGAAATATACAGAGTGTCCTGGAAATAAATAGCGAAACCGTTGAAACGTTATTCGTTGAACTTTCCGTGTCTAGAGCAACGATAAAGACTCGTTAGTCGGTCGGGATAAAGACTGTTGAGTAATCCTTGAGTTACCTTTCGATAGTTAAAGTATGCATTTGCAGACTTTCTATATATTTGAGCAAAGATTACGTAGGCTTGAAAGGATAAGGGAGCACGAAAGGCGGTCGGTGCAAAACGACGAGTCGACGGGGTTTGGTGTAATTAAGCGAAGTAATACATCCTGAAAGGGGTCTCTGTTGAGGTCATAGCGACTTGGGGTTCCTCCGCTTTTCCAACACCGATTCACGTCGTGTGATGCACCGCGAGGCTCTAGCGACCCAACGGCGCAGAATGAGATTCCTATACTGTGCTCTCTCGCCCCTTCTCTCTTGCTCGCTCTTGCTAGAAGAACGCTATACTCGCGAAGTGCGATTTTCCGCACTCATTGTGTTCGAGGTTGGGATTCGCCCGTGAAGGACCCCCAAGATGCTTGCACCAAAATCAGTTGTGTCTCTCGCACTAGAACGTACTCAATCTTCGAGCTATAAACGCGCGAAAACCTTTTCTATCTCGCTCTCTCTCTCTCCCTTTCTTTCCCTCGCTCTCATAGTCTATATCTCTCCCCAACCTTGTTGCTGATCACCCAGACACTAAATTGCCTTCTGCACCGACCTCGCGTAATCTCGGAAGTAATCTTCCTTGGTGAACAACGAATATACGTGCGGTTGCCTCGACGATGACGGTCTATATGTTTCTATATGTGTATAGATACACCATCCATGCGAGTATACGTGATGAATGCATTTTCTGACGGATTTTCATCTGCACGCTGTACACGAAGCCTCATTACTTACCTTACCTCTACATGGTGATTGTTCCAAAGGGCTTGCAAAAAATAAATCTGGTTTGCCAATTTTTACAAACGTGTCTGATCCAGTTTTGGTAGAATCTGAGCCAAACATTTCATTATTTTCCTTATGGAGTTTGTGTTTTGAAATACAAAAGTATATTTCAAAATCTTCTGCAGTTAAACCCAGAATTTATCTTGCGTGAAAAGTTACTCGAAGATTAACTGCCAAGTCGAAGAAATATTCAGAGCCATTCAAAACGGTGTGTTTTTAAAATCCAGTTATTCGGAACTCATTCGCTCGGTACTCGGTGCATTTTTCCTTCATTCTGTCACCTTGAAGGAGAAAAAAAAAACGAAGGAAAAAGCGGAAGCCAACGGAGATATCTGAACCCGATTCGCAACTTTTTCAATGCCCGTCACAAAAAGATACCCCGCCGAGCGAGATAAATTACATTTGGATGATCCTTCTATCGGGGTGCACGTCAAGATGTCTCAAGCTTCGCTGGCTCTACAGTCGTTATATGGGCTCGTATATACCATGTGGACTCTCTCACGCGAAAGGGCTTTGCAAATATTCTCATGAGTATATTTTTCAAGACTTCTTGGCACTGACAAGACACCAAATTATTCGCATTTTTTCACTTCCTGTCAAACAACTTTGGCCCATAAGAAAGAGGTGATCAGGAATCCTATTGATAGATGTCTCAAATGCACTCAAACCTCTTCAAAATATATATCATATCGATTCTTCTTCAGTCTCTTATAGTGCAGAATTCCAAGAGAAGAGAATTGATCGATATTCACAAATCATTCCAAGAATTACGCGCGTATAAATCAATTTTCAAGCATGAAAGACTTTGAATACGACTGAGGCACTTCAAAGTATCAGGAAGTCGTTGACAACACTGTTTTGCTCGTTTAAAATCGACAAACTTGCCAGAAAATATCTCAGGGAAAAAGTTTTTCAAATGAAAGCTCGACAAAACATGAAAACCTGTGCCACGTTAACGTGTAATACGAAACTTTTTCATGTATTACGTTATTTTTTCTATATCAGAGATGAGAATTTTGCTTTGCGCAAATTTCTGGCATAGAATAAAAATAAAATGGCGATATTTCTACACTTTCCGCTTTTTCTCTGCCATAGTCTCGGGCCGTATATTACCTTCATTTCAATTCTCGAAATAGCGTACGTCGATGTGCATACGAACGACGAGGAAGATATTCAACTTTATATGAATATTTGCCAACTTGTGATATGAGGTTTGCCCTTTTTTGATCCTTAAGCACACACCGAGATTAAATGTACGCGCACAGCTACCGCATGATTGAGTTTTCCTCTGGATCTTGAAAGCGTTTCAGCAGAAATTTATCTGACCTGGTTGTTGGTATTCCAAGTATGAAATGAGACAAACATCTGAATAAGCGTAAACAAGTGGAGAAGTTTGTTTGTGGTTGTCACCGTTTAGGGTATGCACCCTGATAAGAAAAAAAAAACCAGGAGCATCTAAAGGAAAACAACTCGTTTCTCATTCCTAACGAGAAACAAAAATACGAAAAATTAATATTAAAAGAGTGTCCTGAGACGTGAATGGAAAAAATCGGAGGAAAAACGTTCAAACAATGGGCGAATTCTCATGGAAACCCATCAGGAGAAATTCATAAAAAACAGTAAAACGCACGGTACACGTATCAGGAACCAAAAGTTGTCGATTCGTATACGAGTGTGAAGTAAAATCAGCGAGCAAATAAGGTTGGGTCGGGAAACATGATTCTCATTGAGAAAAAAAGAAAAAAATTACGAAGGGGAGAAAATTCGGTCAAGAAGCCGAGTCCAAACGGCTTCGTCGAGAACACTCTGCGTATTCAAGCTTTTCGTTATTCCCGTATTTACCAGACTCGAGAGGTACAGCCTCTCTCTCTTTCTCACTCAACTGCAACGGTATCGTGAGTATTCGACCCCCTTCCTTTCCGCACACATTATGTATTCATTATGTGCGCTACATACGGCATGCATTCATGGATATATTATATAGTATATGCGCAAAAGTATGTACACGTTGAATACGGTATAGCGATGTATATGTTCGAAAGCCGAAGTAGAGGAATGGGGACGAATGTGCTCTCTACACATGCTCGAGATAGTGACTCCATGGATGAATTTCTAGTGGCATCTACACCCCTTTCTCTTTTCGCCCCAACCACTCGTCCACCCCTTTCTTGCCACGTCTCTGGCTGCTTCATTTAACTTTTTTTTCTTTCCACAACTTCCAATTAAAAACTCATTATATTCTTCACACTTTCGACGCGTCAAGGCTTCCCCCATAATCATAATAATATTTATTTTTGTTCAATAAATTCATCCGAAGTAGCAACATCGCAGGAAAAAACTCAATACGCTGCAGATACGCGTTATTGAGAGAATTTTTTTCGGAGACGACATACTTTGTTGTGACAGAGTCGGAATTTTACACTGTAACGAGTTGCATGCATGGAAGTAACACGATCGCTGCAAAGGTGTAGTATTGCACAAAAAAGATTAATCCCTGTGCATGGCTGATTGGAGCAGCAGATTGCAAATGAAGGGATCACTTTTTTAGTCGGCGATAGTAAAGAAATGGTTTTTCCACCGATACTCACCAGCCGTGAAACGAAGAGTTGCAGAAAAGCATATGGGATGCAAAAACAACTGATGGAGTACGAAAATAATTGGGTAGATGGCAATAAAATGAAAGAGATGGCGCTGAAGAGTTGAAGATTAAGGGAATTACAAAAAAGCAAATGGTTTGATACATAAGGTCGTCTAGCGGTGAGAGTAAGGGGATAGGGCTAAGGGTAGCAGTATATGAAGAGTGCACGAGTGTGGAGTGTGGGTCTCGCGGGGGGGGGGGGGAGGGGTGGAAGGGCTGTAGAGCAGCGAATATTCGGAAAATTACTTTGCCGATTATCGCCGGCCGCCCCTTTGAACATGAAGCAGTTCGTCATAATCCTTTCAGTCATGGAACTTCCTTTCATCTCGAGCGGCCAGTGTAGAATGGAGAGACGGTTTTAATAGACCCGTCGATGCCCCTTCCATCATACTGTGCGGAACCTCCTAGCACGAGACCATCATTCTTTTAGTTTCAACATCCTTCCCTTCTTGGTGCCTCTCCGTTTTTACTTTATTCAGCCCTTTTCATATATACCTTCACACTATTGATTCCCGAATAACGAATACTCAATGTTTGCGTGACTCCCTGACATTATTATTAGCCATGGCTGGCGAGGCTCATGAAATCGAAAACGAAAGAGCTCCCCGAGGAGGGTGAGAAATTTCCCGTTTCCGCTTCTCGACTTAGCTGTACCAATCGTACTTTTTATTCTTTTTTATTGTTATCATTAATCCAAGTGAAGACTCAAATTTAAAGAAAAAAATTTCGATGAAATTTCCGGCGTCGAATAATGTAACAATGTTTATTCATTTGTACAGATTGTTCCTGCTGTAATCTGCTCCATAATCTTCCGAACAAATGACGTTTACATTGTTTCCAGTGGAAGAAATAATCCTCTTCTCATGTTTCCCCGTAATGAAATGCACGAGAAGAAACAAATGCCAAGCTATTTATCCGCCTTAAAGTTTCGTCTCATATTTTCTCGGAAAAATTCAAGGCCTTGAATAATCGCGAATTGTCATTCGGATTCAAGTTTTCTGCAAAAATGGTAAACGCGATAACTTTGCCGAAAAAAGTGTCGGTCGTCGATCTTTTATGTGTCAATGATTAAACGTCGCGCATTGAAGCCTCATAACTTTCACAATAGCGTTGAATAAATCAATTTTCTTTCGTCGTCGGTGTGGAACTTTTATGTTTCACTATAAATCCGGCGAATGACGATGCATGAAACAATCGTGGAGATAATTAATGAGCCTCGAATCCTTAGGGAAACTGCGGCGATTGTACGATTTTTTTCATCATTTTTATCTTCTTTTTAATTCGTAATGTTCTGCACTTTTACGCGGCGTCGGATTAAGACACGCCAAGAGCGAATGGAATTGCTTTCTCTCGCGCTGCCATGGAACTCCGGGTCGGAAAAACTCTCACCAAGCATAGAGAGACCAAAAACCCAGGGAAAGAGTAAGAGAGAGGATTACACGGAATTAAACGGGCATGCCACATGCGAATTGCATTGCGCACTGGGAATTTAAATGGAAACATCTCTCGGCGTAGTTTTATCGGATTCTTTTTTATCTTTATATTTGTAGGTGCGATCCAACCGCGTTACCACGACACATTCATGTATACGTAATGTAATAATGCTCTTCTGAACGCCCGCCGCAAGTACGACACGTTTCGGTCTTTTTCTTCAATTCGTCCTGTGCCTTGCGTCCCTTTTGCCTATAGATTCCTCTGTTTATCGATCCGAAACTTGAAACTCATCTACGTTCTTCATAATGTAATGTTCCTGAAACAAAATAATGAGGATAAAACAATTTTTTGACTTGTGGTAAACCGGGAAAAAGTTTCATTGTTATGGAACGAGAAATATATCTCCGGTGTGAAAAATTGAACGAATTTCAACTGTATTATTATTGTCACTTTCAACTTTTTATTCGAGAATCTTGCTGACTGTGGAATCGTTAATTTTTTCCTTAAAAATGTAATTAAATTTGGCAAGCAAATCAGCTGCTTCGGATTAAATATTTATATATTTACTGGGTATACAAAATTAAAGGTCTCTCTCTTTTTTTCAACTCGTTCAATCAAATTTTTTGTACTTCCCCTTCTTTTCTTTAAAGTCGTCGCCAGTCTAATTTGTCGTCAGGTTCGTTCTTTTTCCCGGCTGCTTTATTTGTTCTCCATTCTTGGAACTCGCGGCTTAATTTCCTTGTTAAGTTAGTAAAAGCTTGGCATCTTATTTCTTTGATTTTTTGTCTTTCTTTTTACTATTCTCCGAGCGTTCCTTTATATCGCAGGTTTTTTCATTCGTTAGCTCTCGTCGCCTCTTTTCCTCCCAGTCCCGAGACAACCATCTACAATGGGTCCCTTATACTCTTTACGCTTTCACCGTATCCCGGTGCTACTCCTTTTTCTCCAACTTCTTTTTTCTCCCGTTTTCTACTTTATTTGCGCGTTTTTCACGTCCCGTGAGAAGTAAAATAAACGCCTTCCCAGAGCCGATGATGTGTCTCTGTAAGGAGACACCGGAGAAGAGAAGACGAACGAAGCAGGAAAGTACTATTGCTCCAAGTATTCCGTGGCATTCTCGCGCTACGCGTAAAGTAGATTGCCCGTTTAAATATTTCTTCCCATTTCTCCGGCTCTCGCGGCTCCCGTGACAAATTCTATCGTTACATTTGTTCACCTGCATCAAATTTCATCTCGTACGTTCATGCATACCTCTTGACAAAGATTTATAACTTGCCTTCTTGATCTCGTTTGTAAATTCTTTGTGTTCTGTGGAGATCGTTGCAGTTCAAGGTCAGAAATTCATGTTCAATCGAGTGTCGCATTTTTTGTCATAAATTTGATAAAAATACCATTTTTCTTATACACTTCAAGTCGGAATATAACGGGCTTGTATTTTCTGAACCTGAAAGCGTCTTTGGGCAAACAATGACGAAAGAAGGCAGATGAAGGATCGCGGGCACATTGTGTCCTTCGTCAAGATCGTCTTTGTCGCGGTTTTCTGTCCACTCGACTTCCGGATTTGTTCAGAACACAACGTGACGTCAAAATACCCCAATATTAATAACTCGAACGAAAATAAATCTGAAAGTTCGAAAAACTCCTATGCACGCATTTTTTTTTTTAACCCTCGACCGCATTTTCAAGCACAACCGACTTTGAAATGAAAAAAATCATTTTTAATGCATTCATATACAAGAATATATATTAATCGAGAATCATCGCATGGCACATTTCAGTCCAACGACTAAGAACACATATCTGTGGGATTATATGCAGCTGGTGCTGCTGCGTGTATCTCTTGACGTACAGAATCGTTCATCGTTGCGTTTTCCTTTGGTGAAAGATCATAAAGCTTAAAAAAACTGCTTTCGTTGCCAGATGCACGTTGTTGTCTGTAAGTGCCGCGACAATCGGTCGTTGTTGTTGTGCCGGAGTTTGTTGGGGTGTTTCTCGGCGACACAGCCAAGACGAGGAATGGACGGTACATGAGCCCTCGTGTTTCATCGTCCTTATAGAACAAATGCCATGGCACGAGAGCAGGTCATAAGGAAGGAGAGAATGAGAGAATGAGGATAATAGAACCGGCAATAAGAATGAAGTGTATAGAATTCTGTACTGCTTGTTCCGTATGTTGACGCTTGCGAAATATATGAAAAGGAGGAATAAAAAAATATATTCTGATAAGCGCGTTATAAATGTGTGAAAATTGAATTGCGGATGAGCAAGCAAGTTTTTTTGTGTGGATTCTCCAGCACATCATTTTTCTCGTTTATATCGTAATTTGTATTATGGGCTTGTTTTGTCTTTTTGGTGTGGAATACAGAAACACGAAATTTACATTCGGCAAGATTTCCATAGATATGTATACGCGCACTAGCATTTCTTGGCGAGGTCCTTTTCGCTTGCCCTCGGGATGGAAAAATAATAAACAAAAGTTTTCGTTGCAAAACTTTGGTTTTAAAATGATATTAGCCGAAGGGCAATCGCGTTAGGTCGGTGAGCCTCTCGCAGTCGGTTCGACGTGAACAGGATGAACAAGAGAGGGAGAGAAAGAGAGAGAGAGAGGGAGAGAGTGAGAGTGAGAGAGGAATACAGGCAGGTCGACGAGTTTCGATGTACGAGAGTAAAAAGTAATGATAAACTTTCGAACAAGTCCTGCACCGAATGTGTCTGCGGGCTTTCCTTTCTAACCCCCTCCCCGCACTGCCTTACAACCCGCCGTACTCTTTCGCTCTTCTCTTTGGCCGCGAGCTCGCCACCTCGAAGCCTTTCACTCCTACGTTCTCTCGTCTTATACTTGTTCTTGTTCTTCTTCCGATACTTCTATCACAAGTCGCCAAAGCTTACTCCCATTCCTGTGAACCTTTACAAGACTGTGCTGCTCCTCGCTACTTGTACCGTACTCATTCTACTTCGTGTGCAACGTGTGCCCACTCCCCTTCTCTTTCACCTTTTCCTTTCCCTTTCTCCTCCTTTCTTGGATCTTCTTGGACTCCTAGTTCATTCGAGGAGTTTCGTCTCCTGGTTTTGTTCGCGTCCTGGGAAATCCATCGTCTCTCGTATAAGCTTTTTTCCATTCCTTTCGCAACACGATCGCTTCTCTGCCCCCCCCCCCTTCTCCCCTTCTCCCTCTCTCTTTCTATCTCGATGGTTTGCTGCCTACACATATCTATTTTCCACGTACTCAACAACGATGAAAGTTCTCTGAGGATAACACCACAATCCTCCTAGGATTCGAGCCTAGCCACATTCGCATCTCCCTCCGTTTTTCGATACCACGTGTCACGGTGTTAAGAACAACACCCACAACAGAAAAAGTCCAGCAACTGTTCACCGCGAAATATCTGAAAAATTTCTCAAACTCAAAATGAAACGCTTGAGGAATAATAAGGAAGCCCGTCGTGAAAATGTACCATGACCAACCGGGCCACAGGACTATACTCAACAGATCCTTCCGATGAGTTCTGGTCCTTGAACTTTTCATGCAGGAAAATAAACATTTCCAACTGGTACTTTCCGAACGATCAAGCATATTCTCGATTCATAGGCATTGAAAATATTTTCTAATTTTGAATATGTTCGAGGGCGTTGGAAAACGGTGGAATAAATTTCAAGCTTTTATAAAATCTGATCTTTTTATTTACGACCATCCGAAAAAGTGTTTTTTGATTATATTCCTTCGTTTGAATTCAGGTGCATCGATCCTTGCATCGAGTCAAGTTTTAAAAATCCGTAAGTGAGTTACGTGAAACGCGCACACTCATCCGCGCATCGCTTTAGAATTAAGATCAGTATTAGGCATTACTGCTGCCTCCTTGTCTCGCCAAGTTGTAAACAAATCAATCGCCCAAATGGATCTTGTATCCGATATATTGAGCGTTGATTTCCCACCAGTTGTTACATCGACTCGCGAGTCTCCATTTTAATAATATTCCTATTTAACTACCGTCATCAGAATCGTGTTTTATGATTTCCGATATCGATTTCCAATCGTATGCACGCAATCGTACGATTACTTTCGATTCGATCATCAATCTTCGTTGTACAAAAGAATCGTTTTCTGCTCTGTCTAATCGATCGCCATGCAGATTAGTCGCGCAAAAGCTTGTAATTTATTATGAAGGTCATTTTGAAACCGAGCATATCGAAAGCGTGTTTTCTGTGTGAACGTATATTTTTTAATTATTCATTCAACATTCAGGGAACTGTACATTTTGCCATCAAATGTGTTGCCATAATGTTGTTTCATTATAATTTCTATTATTGATACTATTCGAGCAACTTTGATTGTGGATTCTTGCGAATTTCCATTCTTGTGCAAATTCAAATTCATGCTGTTCATTATTGTAATTTTTTTCGGTTTCGCAGCAATCCATTGTATGATAATTGCGAAATTTATTGAAATGTTAATACGGCACCGAAAGTTTGCTGCGCCCGGATGATTTGAGAATGCATTATCCGGGCAGTAATTTGTGCCAATTAATTAAAATTCTGTGAGGAATAACGAGCAATATTCTACGCGGTTGTTAGTTTTCGTGAACGTTAGTGAAATATAAAGAAGTCCGAGCAGTCGAGCAGGTGTGATATCCATTTTTCATGAGGCTTCGATGATTAATCATGTTTGGTAAAAAACGAAGTTTCGTACACGATCGGAAGCACTAAATGAGGCCCTGGATACGATAATTCATCGGATAGAATCTCATCAGAAGCTTGTTCACTTTCATTACATGATTCGCTTGTAGAGGGGATTCGAGATGCTTGTTCCACACAGAAAATTTCTATTCATTGGAAAAATAGCCTTGTGCAACGTCGTTTGGAAGCCATGAAAAACTTAACGAGGAAGATCCTCGTCCGATTAATCTATTTAATGATCGTTGGATTAATTCCGGTTTTCCGGCACCTGAAAGCATGAACAGCTTCCACAGACGCGATATCAATGAAAGGGAATGTCGACAACTTTTGTAATTAAATTTCACGATGTCTTGAGAACTTGACACGTTCATCCTCGGAAAGATCAGGCTTGAAGTATGAAACGCAAGACAGATTTGCATCAACAACTCTTATCACTGAGCTGATCCTTTGCTTCTTTCTCTACATCGTATCGGCATGTATATAATTAATTACTTGCTCTCGTATATGTCCTTTTACTTCCTGCCTTGCGCCAATCATTCGATGGCTTCAGTCCAACCGAAATATTTGAGAATCCGATTCAAAACGATATTCTCACTATTGTAATATTCATTCGCCTTTCCGATTTTCCAAAAGAACTATTCAACCTTTACGATCCACGTAACTAGATTTTTAGTAGATGGAACATACATTCATATCAGTTGGAAGCCATTCGTAATTCGAAAAGGATGAGAGAAGTGTTCTTCAATCTCGAGTCAGCCTACATCCAGAATACGGACGGAATACTCGGGTATTCTCTTTACCGTCGTTGCGAAAAATTCAATTCAGTCCTTTCAGATTCCCCGGATCCATCACTGTATTGCAGCTTCTGGATGCCGTATCTATAGCATAGAGCGTGATTCAGTGTACCACATTTCCAGTATACATTCTTTGCATATATACAGATACAGACGAACATAACACTTTAGGTAAATATGGACACATATCTGCATACGATACTTGAGGCAATCGAGACTCCTTTTTGTCTTGCACTGTTTCAATCGAGAGACAAGTACACCAAAAAAGAAAAAAACGACCTCGCAGGTGAGACAAATCGTGTTTCAGTTTCAATTTCCGTGCACAGCGATATATTTTTCAAGACCTGCTTGGTTCGAATGAAATTCTGTTCGGTATTTTGTTTTCGTCACGGAATCAAAAACCAAAATGTTCAATTTTTGATCGCACTTGTTATCGAATTTTCCGGTCGGATTATGAAGGTGGTTATTGAGCACGAAAACTCGGAGAAAAAAGAACATTTCGTTTTTTTCGTGTCATTGATCACAACAGACGGAAATTCTGCTGCTGAAATATTAAAAATCTGAAATTTTTCCTCATTCCCGACTTTGCGCACTTCGGCTGCTGTGTAACTCTTCGTTCCATCCCCGTTGAAGTGTCGTTCAACCGAACGGAGCAGTACGAATAATATATCAGTCGCGAACGAACGTCGATCCCTGGCCAAAATTGTGAAAGTTTGTGGGCTCTCCATGCTCCCTGTCATTCGCGTTTCGCTATATACACATGTAGTTTTTTCCTAATGCATACAAGTATATGACACACGTGCCAACGGTATATGGTTGTGTTTTGTAAATTTGCGGAAAAACATCATGTGTGTCGATATTTCGTTGGCACAGAGATGTTTCCCATTCTCGGGTCTTTTCCAACCTTTCGCTCGTACTTTTCCTTTTTTTTGTTCATCTTCTTCGTAAAAACGAAGAGAAGCTGCAACAGCCGTTACCGTTGCAAGTTTCGTATCAATTTTATGAAGTTTCGATCTCTCAACCGGACACTTCGATGAAATTTTGCGGAAAATAAAACTGTACCATACAGTTTTTGAATTTTACAAATAGTAAATTCGTAAATACAAAATAGATAATAGCCACACTGTATCAGGCGTGTATCCTGTTTCCAGTTCGTTATTCAAAGAACTTTGTGACGCGACATCATGGAATGCCAACGCAAAATTAGGGAATATCGATCGCGTTGACAAAATTCTTGTCATTGTCGGCCTGAACATTTGATATCAATTTTTTTTTTTCTCAATTCAGTGGATTAAAATGACAACATCAGACGTTCTTTAGTGTACTTTGAAATAAAACTAGAACAGCATACCTGTGAGGCATTTATTTCACTTCACCTTTACATCTCGAAGCCTGGCTGTACGGCATTTAGGAAAATAAAAAACGGACGTGTATTCTGGGCATTTCCGGTCTGGCCATATTTTGGACGTTTATTCCAAAAATGACGGCCAATGGCGTTGCGGAGTTTCGGACGTACCTGCAAATAGGAATGACGACGAACGAATGATGAGTTTTTTAAAATTTTAGTTCCAACCTTTCGGCAACATGATCGGGATTTTCTTTAAAAACGTATCATCGATTCTTGTTCTTTGATTCTGCCTCAAAATTAATCACAAAATGGGAGACTGAAATTTTTCAAGTTTACACGAATGTAGATGAGCAGGGTATCGGAACGCGTGACATGAAAGACCCCATGTGCATATGTAAATAGCGTATACGTCGTACTGGGTAAAGTCTTGAATTATCTTTTCGCTCTTCTAATCGTCCTTGAGTGAGTGAAATGTGTCGATTGGAGAACCGTACGGATTCTATCTAGCTTTGTTTGCCTCCTCATTCATGGTATATTGACAAACGACCTCGATAGTCTAGAACTCCTCGAAAGCATTCTCAACTTCTTTGTCTCAAGTTGTGATCTAAGCAGAGACAAAGAAGAAAAGAAAAAAAAAACGACGAAAGCACAAGAGGACAGAGGATATCTTGAGATCGACGAGAAAGAAATGGGAGAGCGTGACCCTTGTTTGCCGGTATCACCTAAGTCTCCATTCCATTCGGTGCCGTAGCTCTTAATTGTTTTCCTTGTATAGCGGAGCTACAGGATTGAAGAAGGCGAAGTAGAAAAAGTACAAATACGTGAGGGAGGGAATCCGTCATTGATTTCCCTCTTGGATAAAATTGTATGGAGATACATTAAGAATACGTTGTACGCGATACATCAGAAACAGTCTCATCGAAAAATTTAGCAATACTGCAGTTTTTTGTCCGGTCATATTTATCCGTATACATGTATCCGTTTTTATCATTCATAACGTATTGAGGAAATATATCATTACGGATATATGAGCTATAGGAAAAGTTTCCGTACGTTCGATATTTCTTTAGATATCTCTTATCCATGGGATTTGGCGGACGTACCAAATTATAAGATAAAGATAGAAAGTGTAAGTAGTGTTGGTTTTGGCAATAAGGTGATAAAGCGTCTACGATGTGTTTCACGTTTCTCTACTTTATTTTCCATCCTCTTTTACCAGCTACCCATAAACTAAATGAACTTGGCGTACGTGGACAGACTTTGATTGGGAGTCTAGACCATTGTCCGCTGAGTCCATATTGCGGTGTTGGTGTAACGACAAAAGCTACTAGAACTGTGTATAGCAGAATGAAGCCTTGTCGTCGTGCTCGATCGAGAGGTGTACCGACAGAAATTTCTAGCAAAGCCTGCAACTCCCTTTGATCATATTCAACTTGTATGCTGATACTGATTATCCGTCAATCGTTTAAGAGGGCATCTCTCTGATGAATTCATTTCGAAGGAGAGACTTGTGGGCGAGTTGTGACACGTTAACATCAACGTGAATTCCGACGAATTGTTTTACGGTATCTCACTCATCACGAATATGAAAAATATACACGTGTAGTGAAAAGATGTGTGTATTTTTTGACTACACAAAATATATTTATGTTTACACATTTTCTACCTGATCACGCACACGTACCATTTATTTTCTTTAATGAAATATAATGATGTTGCGTTTGACTTCATGGCACATGAAAATTTGTAGGCCCTAATCGGTCGAATTTATTGAAACTCATCATTGTATCTTTGTTTGTTCCAGGTAAGCATATGAAGATTTTTTCCAAACACTACCATAGAGAAGCAAACATTGGATATTTGGTGAGATAATGTTGAAATATACAGCATCGAGATACACTTTATTTAGTAAGAAGTACTTCATGTAACTTTCGAAGTGTCGAATGGGACAGAGCATGCGTGGATGTTACTCCCATCCAGGTTCCGCTTTTAGCGATCAGTTTCCTTCTTTAAATTCCGACAGATATGACACTGTCATGCTGCCGTTATCGATAAAGATAGAGTTGAACCACCGCCATATCATCTTGATGACATTCATCACCGATCTCGATCATAATCCTGAATGACAGTCGTAGATTGGTGCGCCAGGTTAATGGAGAACGATAAAGATCACGAACACGTTCATGCATCAACTCGGGGGAGGTTTGAATTTGCCAGAGGCATTGGAGAACTTTTGTCCCAGCTGCATTTCTTCCCGTGGTTAAGAATGGAGAGTAAACGGAGCTTGATGGAGAAGAGTATGAGGAGAACTGGCAGACGGTAAATGGGAGGGGCGGGACAGGGAAGTGGAAGTAGAAAGTGGGAGGAGGAGGGAAAGGGAGAAAGGGTACGTTAATTTCACGGCAGGTGGACGTTGCTCCCGGGAGTTACGACGTTTGAGCTTAAATAAGGTGGCTGAGCTCGTTGGGGGTGGAAAGAAGGATGCAGGGCTGCGAAAATGATGCAGAAAGAAAGATGGATAGTTGAATGAGGTAGGAACAGAGCTAGACCCTGAGTCAAGACCCGTCAAACGGCCGAGAAATAAGAGAACCCCGAACTAAGTGCGACGACGGGACGATGGGCTAGAAAGGGAAGCGTAAGAAGGAACAAAAATGATGGGAGACTAGATAGGACCGGAGAGTTATTCTTTAGTAGAAAGCCAGACGTCCCAAGGGAATAGAACCTCCGATCCTCGAGTCGAAAGCGAGCATCATACTAGAAATCATCCTTAAAGCACCGATTGGCGCAACCCCGCTCCTACGACACTTTACGAATGTTATATGAATAGTCGTGGTTTTCTCTTACAAGAGTAGATGAACGAATCTCCTAGTGTTTCACAATACCGCCTTGCGAAGGGCAACGATAGAGCAGACTAAGCAAAGGGCTTGGTGATAAAGTATATTCTAGTGTCGTTGCTTCAACCGGGGATTCGTATAGTATCCCGTAAATGGGGACTTCTAACAACCTCCCCTGTCAAAGTTTCACTACTCCGTATCTACGTCTCACTCGGTGGTCGGTTCACGATATTCACAAGAAATAAGGCCAGCCCTGCTGCTCCAGGAAACTGCCCATTAGACCGGAGGAAAGACGGAAAACACGAAAGAGAAACGACGACGATCCAGAGGCTAAACAAATAATATGACAAAGAATCAGAAATTGACTCTTTGTTGTTCTGCTAGTGTATCAATTACCTTGGCATACACACTCGTCGTATACAATCTAGAAATAGTTCGCCACATAATACCGTCTCGCTTTCCTCAAACCAGTTGGTCCATTCGTTATGTGTCCTCGGAGTAGACGTGTCCATCAGGACCATTCTTCGTTATGCCTTTCGCTGCAGACAGCAAACGCTTCGGAACTAGTGGCTCGATGAACTACTAGGCCAGAGCAGCTCTCCATAAAGCGACGAAATATTTCTATTATAGTTTATCTTATCTTTTGATACTTTCAAGTACCTCTGATGCACCTGCTGGGCCGAGTAGCAGTCTGCTGTGGCATAAACATTCACATCATTTTTACTTGTCATTTTGGACCAGTTCTTTTTTGAGATATGAATGGATCTCTCCAGGTATCACAAAGAATTCTTTTCCGTATTTTTCTCACCGGTCGTTCGTTAATGGTTCTCCGACTCTCTTCGAAGTTCCACTGTATCTCCTGGCCGTGCCTGCTGGCCATTGCCCTGCTTAATTCATAATTGACCGTAGACCTCGACAAAGTTATATGTTTTGTCGGTAAAGCTTGGAAAGTGTTTTTTAAGATTGTGAAAATCTGAGACAACTCAATAATGTTTCTGGGTATTACTTTTTTTCCGAATTGAACGATTGGAACCAAGGGTGAGGAGTCATATTAAAATTTCATAATAGTCTTTTCACCTGAATCGCGTAATTCGTTACAGCTGACGTATTGTGATGATCCTTGTTATTCTAGTAAGCCAATTACATCGTTCCTACAAATGATAAACATAGCTCCGATTCACTTACATTCTGAGAGCAAAAGTATCCCAAAGCTTCTTTATCTACGGGGTCTTATACTTTTTTTCTTCTTCTAGTCCGGGTAGGATTTTTTGTATGCTCGGGTCCTTAGTTCCACGGAGTCTGGGTTTCTCCTTCGCTGTCGTTCATCCTCGAGCTCACTCTTCGTTCTATAGCCTTGGGGATGTACTAGTTCTGGAGGAGGGTGGAAAGGCGTCCGGCTGCGATTTATCTGGCTGTACGAGAAGAGAATACCTTGCTCCATGAGGCTACCTAGCCCTTACAAGCTTCTCTCTCCTTTCCTCTTTTTCGTATGCATATATACGTATAGATGGTCATACACATACACGTAGCGCGATTCGCCGTGCAGGCTTCTGCAGCGCGTGGTCTAGGCGCACTAAATCACGACCCGTCCTTGTTGGCCGACGGTCCTCTATCTCCACTCTGGCTCCTAGCGTTGTGAGCTCCTCGCGTTCTAGTGGAAGCAGCCACCCACGCTAGCATCAACAGTACACGGTAGAGTTCTGAAGCCCGTAAGGGTGTGCTTTGCTTGCTTTCCTTGCTCGCTCGTTGTGTGGCGCTGCTAGGGATGCAGCGAGGGCCACGGTAAACGGGTGGCAGAGCAAGAACGAACGGTAGAAAAAGACTGGTTGGTAAACAGATGCGAGAACCGAGAGAAAATGGAGGTCGAAGGCTCAAGAGGTTGCAGGCCACTTAGTCCTCGCCTTTCTCAAGTTTAACCTCGCCATGACGTGAACGTTCTGCTTTTCCACGCATTCCCGCAAGTGCGATCTACATTACTTTCTATTCCGCTATTTCTCCGCCTACATAATCATCACTATTTATGCAAATTTCATCGTAGCAGGATGCAACCAATAGCAGGATGCTAAAGAGTTTGTTTATTTTGTTTTGCCAGAGAGGCTCGCAGGCACTGTGACGCTTGCTACTTTAATGTGACCGATCGCGAAGGATTCGTCGGGCCGCTCACCGCAAATGAAAATTAATAGCTTCTCTCGGTCGTCTTGGTTGTAACTTGGAGGGTATGAGTGTGTCAGAGAAAGTATGCGACGATCGATCTTCTCCCGGGGGAACGTCTAGCTAGCTCTCCCCGTTCCTAGGTCATTCGTACTTTGGGCCTTCCTCCTCGCTTTTCGTAGCACAGCTTTTCTCTCACTGGAACGCCATCAACGACCATCCGAACGATTCGTTTCAGGGACCGTTCCACCGGGAACTCTCCCTAGATTATGGCTAGTCGTTTGGACAGGTTCGTAAAGATGTTTACGATCTTTCCTGCCGATTCTACATGTTTTGCTTACCTATATATACACATAATATGTATCCTATCCACGCCACTTGTACTCGTTCCTTTCCTTTCTTCGTCATCGAGAAAATGCGCCACGCTATATACCATTCTCCTACTCAATTTATCTCTTTGTCCTATCCTCGACTCGAGAGCCCACAATTTGATTTTAGCCATTGTCCTGAATATATATAAGATAATCAAATTACCAGAGATTCCCATACGAATTCGAATACTTTTGTCTTATGGAAAATCTTACGGTATTTCTCATGTAAAACTTCGCTCTGGTAAACTTTCAATCTACGATCAAAGCTTTATGGGAATTGAACAACTCTTGCGTATTGCGAAACTGCTTCATATTCAGAATAATAGACAACACAAACTTCGAGTCTATCTCTGCGACCATTGATAGAAACTAGTTGCGTCGCAGTTGAAAAAGATTTTTAAGAAGCGATGAGCAATCTCCGAAAACATTTGTATATCGGGGTCTTCAACTTAGCGGGGTTTATTTGCCTTTATTTTCATTGGATTTTTTATTGCATCGGGAAACGATATATTTTAGTCCAATCGCGAGCTTAGAAACAGAGGACTGCACTCTTGATATAGATTCTACGAGGAGCAAGATAAAATGACCCTCCCGTGGGATTCGGGAGACAAGCAGCAAGAACGAAAAGGCTAGAGTAGCTCGAGCTCTCTCGCGGGACGACCAATTAAGGGATACTCTTGGGGGTTTATAGGCTTAGCGAGGATACACCCTCGAATGCATTAACGATACCACGAATAGTAGCCACACGCGATCATGGCTCCTAGAAGCGGGATCTCAAAACCTCTAGTTCTCTCCTATTTCATTCACCGCACCGTCTTACCACAAGATAACGTGTGATATCGTCCGTTTAATAAGCTTTAAAGCTCCCAGTTTATTTAGCTTGATAAATGAGGCCTACGAATCGTTCGACTCCGCCTCGTATTCTGAGAAAAATTAATTTCCATAATCAAAGCAGAACAGTTTTGTTTGTTTTATTGCTTGCATAATTATACTTGCGAATGAAAATTAAAGCTCAGTGAAATAACAGAACAAAGAGAGCAGCGAGGAAAACTTTGGAAAAATATAACGAGCATTGAAATTCTCGAATGAAAAGGAAAAGTAAATTGGATTACGATGCTGTAAAATGTCACAGCAGAGGAGCGAAACAATTTTCATCGAATATTCGTTTCTATTAAAGATTCAGAGAGGTTCTGAAACTTGAGAGTATGTGTCAACGTCGGTAGAGAGTATTTTTCAAGGGGCATTATAGTTAGTTGAGTTAGCTTGGCCCTGCGTGTTGCCGAGTCATGTCATTTATTATATATGTATATAAAACCGGTTACCGCTTCGTGAGGTTCACGAATATCGTTTTCGCGAAGCTCTCCACTTCGATCGCCGAGCGAACACGCCCAACGATGGACAATTTTAATGGAAGAAAACTCGATAGTCATCGAGTGCTTTTTTTTTTTTTACTTTCTTTTTCTCTTTTACGTGAACCCTCCGGGGAATAATTTTGGCCCGTGGCTGGCTAGCAACGTTGATGTTTTATACGGTCCATGTTATATGGATCGTTCCCAAATTGCTGCACACGGCCTACCATGTCGAACTCTCACAGTTTATTGTGCCGGGGCATAAAAAAATCCCGAAATGTTGACTCTTGTTTTCGAAAAGAGATGCACCAATTTATCGCGATGTATACTGATGTAAACTTCGAACAAACACTGAGCATGATTTCTAACAAAGATTAAAATTAGTCATCAGTAGTTCTTCAATGAAAAGCTCGTTTCGGATTCTTTCTATTTCGCGGATGCGACGCTCGAGAAAGCAGGAACTGTGTTCATTACTATCGCTTCCTCGGTGTTCTTTCAAGTCACGTTCAAAGAATTCATCAGCAGCCTCTCTCTGACGATAGACGAACAAAAAAGTATTACTGGCGAACCCTACGGATGAGAATTCCAGGCGACAGTACATACGACGGATGTGTCTCGTGCATACCATCCAGGATCATTTTAAAGCGGCTATCCCGGAAGCAGAGAACGAGAGGTTCGTACAGCCAGAGGAGCAGCACGAGTTTGCGGGGGAAGGGAAAGCTCTCACCCCGCGATGCAACCATAAATTCGAAGATAATGATCGCAGTACGTCTGCGTCCGCGAAATCTACGGTGCGCTATGGGACCCATAACTTATTCGGTTCTCTGCATGGATCTATGTATACCCATGTACCTATGAATGCATGTGTATGAGTATGTCCCACGTTCAATACTACTTCGAGTATTATTCTCGTAACACCGATCCTCGTCGCGGTGCGTGAAATTCTGATATTCCTCTACCATCAGCGAGACCCACAACCTGCTTTAAAGCTCTCGTGGCGATATAATGACTATAGGTGTTGTATGAGGCCAGATGAACCTGCCACAAAAAATATCACTTGACCGACTAATACACAGAACAACCGCGTTCCCGAAGCTGCGAATTCCCCGCTAGATATATAAACAAAACCCGTGGCCGATGTCGAAGATTTCAATGTGTACGCAAAGTCGGGAAATGAATCCACTCTGTGATCATGAACGTTTCTGAGGAACCTGATAATCTGTGTATCAATTATTTTGTACTAGGCCACTTGGCACTTCTGTCCTGGAATGCACCCTCTGGACAAAGTCGTTTATTGCAAATCAAGCTTTATTCATTCCCCTCTATTCGTCTCAATCACGTCGCATATCCGGATTAAATTATTTATTACTTTTCGCCCGGTGCCGCATCAATTTTGCATAAAACTTTAATATTCCTCGAACTCTCTCGCTATTTCTTAAATAGAAACTAAAACAGAGTTGGAAACATCGCTTGGGGCTTGGCTTGATTCTCTATGACGAAAGTAACGTCAGTTTATTAGAAACGAATGAGGTAAATCTCAGGTTATATACGTTTTGTGCCATAGCTTGGTGGGTTGGTGGATATACACGGTGCAAATAATGGGCGGGCTACACTTTTAAATTTATGGCGTTTAGGCTGATCGAACCGCGTCCCTCGTCGCCCCATTGTCATGTATTTCCCATCGCACGTGACTTTCACGAAGGCTTGAATGCACCTGTGTATTCCGACCATATACATGCACACGTATATTTATTTTAACGTGCAGAATGATTGATGTTACAAGGGAGATTCAAACAACGTTATTTTTCTTTTTTTAACAAAAACTGCCATAAAAATTTGCACAAAAATGCACAACTTATTTTCCACCAATTTTTCCCGTCAAAAAGCTTCGCATACATTTATCATGTTTATTTTGGGCGTATGAAAAAACCAATTAGTTACCAGATTCACAAACCCGAGCTTTCTCCTCTGTGTAACTAAATGTTTCGTCAATTTTGCTCGAGGCTTTCGCATATTTTTTAATTCATCCACGAATTCATCATATTCGCAGTAAACATGCTTTCGTACTCATCACATTTACATGCCGTTCAATCATCGCTTCGATTCGTTATTTTCAAAATACTCCAAAATATTTACGAAAATATTTAACGGAAGTGAATATCACCCAATCTTCTTAATGAGGTGCGCATGCGGACGCGTTCGCTGCTCGAGGAAAGCTCTGCAATGAGAATCATTTCGAATTGGGAAACTGGACAGGGGAGTTTTTGAAACAGCACAGCTGATCCCGTAGCATTATTTCTTTAAATATAATAGAAAACATTTTTCGCTAAAGAAATAGAAAAAAAAAAAAATTGAAATATTAAAATATTGGCTTTAACGGTGTGTATACGTATAGACCGCTACGGAGTCGTGGGAAATGGGGCACGATGTTGGAAAATTTGCTTTCCGACTTTATACGACGCAGTGTGTACGCGAAGTGTACATCGAGAATTATTCTGGCGTCTGGCCAAAGCGTGACAAATGCAAATGAAATTAACCATAGAAACAGTCACAGCAGGAGATAACAAAGTCCGTGGGATTTCAGCACTCATCGCTTGACCAAGAGGGGTGGTCTTCTTGATTTCGGCCTGTGGCAATAGCGTCGGGAGGAAGGGAAGCAGGAGACACTACGCGTGGGGTTTAAAATAACGAAAAAAAGACTCTATAAAAGAACGGGCCGTTCTGACCCCCGCGCCAAAGAGGGCTTTTCTTCGATGCCGAATGCAAATGGTCATCACGCAGTGCAGAGCAATTTCGGGCGCTTGGGAATTTAAAACTTCGTTTCTAATATTGCAGACCGAACTATTTCGTAACGGGGTCGGAATTTCATTAGAGCCCAAACCGGCGCGCACAAATTCGAGCTAGGTCCGCGGAGATTAGCCACTTTGCCTTCCTCTCGCAATTATTATCGTTTTTTCTCTTTTCTTCGCACTATCCCATGCTCGTTTTTCTTTATTTATTATGATTTGAAATTTTTTCATATATGAAGAAAATGAGCATGCAAAGTCAGAGTTTTCCTTTTTTCTCACGTGCAATCCATGGATTAAAAACCTTAACACAAGATTCACAAGTGCGAGGCTAATTATTTCTACATATTTTCAATAAAATACAACGTGGACAAAAGCCTCGATATTCGCAATTGTTTAGTATTGGTATTGGTAAATGTATAGGCTGATGGTCCAGTCGCCAGTATTCCCTTAAGGTTCACGGGCGTTCTATGTTTCTTTCCAACAACCATCTCTATACCTCCTGCGGTCTCTCCCTATTCTTTTGTCTCCGTGCTATCATTCCGCTGACCGGAACTTGTCGAGCCCTGCTAGGATGTCAGTTCGGAACGGCCATAGTGATTGGTCGCGAATTCTTCACGTGCAGCTACATGCAGTCTATTCAGCTTTCATCTGACAGGACGATGCCCAGGGAAATCACACCAGTGACAACGTATCCAGTTTTTTTGCACACCGCCAACAAAAGCACGCTGTACATGTAAACCTAAATTATTAAACTGGCTTCCGAACCACCGAGAATCGGAAAAATACACTGACGAATCCATTAGCGTCCGTAGGAATGAAACCAGGACTCACTGCTGGTCATGAGAACGATTTAATATTTATTCATATGAAAAACTTAATAAATGGAGGGTGTATGATTTTTTTTTACACTCATAAATATGTCCCGGCAATTCACGACGATGAACGACAAAAATGGGACAACGATCAGGAAACTGTGGATAAATACGTTGAAGAATGTAAGGCTTAGAGATTGGGCCTAACGTCTCGAGCAATTTTGCTTGTTGATGCTCGATCGATGATGATAATCGGATTTGGTTGGATAAGTATTTTACAAATATCGTGTTTTGTGTTTTGACGATTATCGTCCTGATATTTTTCCAATATAACTGTCTCAGCGTACAAACTTGAACGTTCGGAATAAAATCTCGTTGAACAAATAAGCGTCACTTGTGCAAGTAATAATTCGATGTACCTATTCGTGGAGCCCCCGGTACGAACGGTTTGCTAGTTGTGTACCAGGTACCTTAAGAGAAACTCGTAGTTCACGTTCGCCAGCTGGTGGAGCAACTATTGAACAGACGCAGAGGTTGAAAGTTAAAACGGAACGATGTTCCCAGCGGGCTCGACTTATAACTTGAAGCTCATCCTAACTCGAGGAGATGACGGTCTCTTTGGGATGCGGAAAAGATGAGGAAAAGGAGAGAGAACGCAGAATTATAAGGACGCGGGAAAAGATGTTTGAAAAAAAAGTGAAATGAACGTGTATCAAACTGGTTCCCATGAAAGAGAATTACGTCCAAATTCGTATTGCACCGCGTTCGAAAAAATGAGCAAAATAGAAGGATCGTTCATGCCAGTTACGGCGGAAAATTGAAAAATACAGGAAGTGAGGATCTCTGCTGATTAGTGTATGGAAAAATAAAATCAACAGGAGGAAGCGCAGGTATTCAATAATTTTGCTATCTCAAACACGAGAAAATTGACAATAATGTTTTGTTTGGCTGCTTTCGGCTCGGGAAGCAATGGTCGAACGAAAATTCAGTACATCGAGTCCCCCATAATAAAAATCGTAATGCACGTCATAAAAAAATTCGATGGTGGAAAGCGAGACTGAATTTAGGGTGTAGGTGGAGAATGGAGATGCGTATTTGTTCTTCCGGTGCTTTGGTATTTCTATCTACGTCGTGCAATACTAATGCGCAAACGTACACGTATGTAGAAGCTTTTTACTACTTCGGAACTTGCGCCTGTCCTCGTGGGTTTGCTATAGATATAAAATAACGAGGGTTGGCGGCGACCCAAACTGAAAATTAAATCTAAGCACAGAGTACGCGAGCGAGGGGACGATCGAAACAGAGAAAGGGAGCGAAGGAAAGAGAGCGAGAGAGAAGAAAAAAGAGAGTGAAGCGTGGCAGAGAGACGATGAAAGAGGAACTTTTGTCCAGGCCAATATTTCCGGACGCCCCTCGTCTTTTTTCCATGATTCACGTATATACACTTCGTGGATTCAGTGGCATCTAAACGTCGGAGGAAACTCCTACGTGCGCAGCAGTGAGTTTGACCGGACGTTGCAGAAAAAGTTGTAAGTACAGGCAAAAAAGTGACGAACACACCAAGTTTTTTGTCTCGAGTACGAGTTTCAAAAGTTCAAATTAATTAATACAAAAACGTGGTAAACTGGGAAAAAAAAATCTTTCCACTCTTTTGGTACTGCGAGCGAAATTATGCATTATATAAAATAATGAGAAATACGTAACAACTCGAGTCCAGCAACTCTCAACATGATACTTCGAAAACTTATCCATTATTGAGCGAAGAAAGAAGATACTTAACGAGCAATTATAACGTCTAAATTATTCAATTACGGAGAAAGAAAAATAATCTGTACTTTTTGACAGCGTTCAATGTGGATAATGGCAAAAACGCGTGGACTGAATAATAATGATTTTGATTAAACAATTTTTTCTCTATGTTTCTTCCGCTGAATCGTTGTCGCACGGGAAAGTAATTATACACCAATCAACGGACAACACGATACTAGTAATTAATCATAAAACTAGGTCATGCGAACAAAAAGTATATCCCACCACGGATTTGCATATGAACGATATTGTTATCATTATCCTAGCTCGGATAATGATAATAATAATGGAGCAGCAACATTTGAGACAGCATAAACTATACGCAAATGTGTTTACACGCTTGACTGCAAGACTCTCGTGGGAAATTCGTGTATCAACATAATTTATGTACCTGTCGTACATGATTGTCGAGTTAGTGGTTATTTCGTTCACTCGCGGGGTTTTCGGTTATTTTTAGTGCTTGTAGGAATTAGAGATAGCTGCTCGACACCAGGGCGTCTAATGAATTATAGAGGACGAAGAAAAATGACTAAACTTTCATTGCGAAGCCACAAAATGCTGAACCACGTGAATGCATTGATGAATCAGGATCCAAAGAATTTGGCATTAATTAAAAAAATTGTATGGAGATAAATTGCATGGATATTATGAATTCTCTAGATATCCTATGAAATGCAATCGCATCAAATTTTTTCAAGCCTCTCCGATTGCAGGTTATGCATGAAAAGAAATTTGTGCTCAATGCTGATTGAGCTCGTGCGGTTGAATACCATCGAGACCGTATTGGTCATACGAGCATGGAAAGAATGCTCCAGGCCATTAATCAGAGTTCTTTTTTCCATTCATCGAGATGTCCGCCACGTGTTTATCGACAGATTTACTTTTTTCATAAATGAATCGATTCTCGATTCATATGCTTCGCGCTCGCGTCTAAATTTCAACAAATTACTTTCATTCTTTCGATTGAAAAAACGATCAATTCATCGAGAATCGTGTTAATTAGGACAGTAATGAATTATGATAAGAAACTTGGGAGTTTGAAGTTTTGATGTGTTTCCTATAGTTGTAGACTTAATCATTCAAGGCCTTCGATCCGGGACGTGGATTCCCGGAAATTCTAGTCGTTTATGGGGTGTATATTCGAGCCATTAATGCCAAGTGTGTGTTCTTGATCTCTGGAGCGTACTGCGAGTCAACGAAGCTCCTATAGTGGTAATATACATTGCTCTATATCCTTCCTTGGGCGAGTATTGTTTCAAGATAACTCTGACTTGGAACAAAAACATGCACACTCTCAAATATGTACATGGACGACTTCAAAAGACAATTTGAAAATTCATAGGGTGAACGAGTAATGGAACTCTGAAGAGACGAGTCTTTGTACATTTTTCTCTGTACTACACCGTTGATGAGAAATTAATTGAATAGTGAGGGCCGATGTAGATTGTCAGGAGGAGAGAACACGGAAGAGGAACGCGCGTTCCATCCAATCCATCGCCGTGAATTGGCTCGAACGCTCCGTACAATCCATAGCTCTTGTTGTTCATGCAGCGGATTGTCTACTATTAATTAATTAATATCTCATCAACGGCGCATACAAGCCGAGAATCGACATGCCATTTCCTCGTTGTGAAAAACTCACTTGCTTTACTTTTCAGACACTGCATATATAAAAGTTCTCATACGTCCAGAACCAAAGTCACTATCGTGCACATCTATTACGGTAATGAGAGATCGAAATATACAGACACGTAGGAAGAGAAACATACGAAGAACCGCGAGATATCCTTCGCTACATAAGGATCACGTTTAGCCTGCCTCTGGCACGTTCGCAAACGGTGCACCACTTACGCCCACCAGATTCATGTTACCACCAAAATTCTCTACAACAAAAATGGAGAAAATAATATTCGCATTCTTCCTTTTTTTCTTTCTCTTCGATTTATCCATTTTCTCAGAAAAATTTTGTGCTTTTCTAATAGAGCTTTAAGGGATGCGATCTTCAATTTTCTCCGACTCTCTGAAGGTTGCACTTGTAGGAATCATTGGAAACGTCGCCGCATCGTCGTAGGGAAAATATAAATTGAACAGACACAAAAAATCTTCAAGAACAGAACAACCATTCATGAAACTTCCCGAGTTGTGATAATTAATGGCGAACTTGACTTTTATGATATGATTCTATTCGAAAATGAAACACGACTTGTAATTTTTCCGTGCCTTGCCATTGTTACAGTTTTCTTTGTACTTCACAAAAGCTCACTAGAATTTTATAGTGCGAACACCGAATTCTCAGCTTGATATCGTTCTGTACTTTTAACTGTTGGAAACTGGAAAAATTCGTTCGACCGGTCAGTGCTGTCACTAATAGGATTAGTACGTAATAATAATAAAGCAATATATGCTGGTGTTATTTTTAATTGGATGACATATTGATTGTTTGCCTTTTCCGGAAGCGTTACTGACGGATAAATATAGAACGTGTTAGAGTGAATTTTTGGTCTGTGTGAGGATTTCGTGTTGTCCGGAAGCGAGCAGCTATCACGGTAATTACTTTCTGAGACTTCGAAATAGATCATAGTGGAGCCTGTTTCTGAGAATTTGTAGTGAAGAGTTTCCGTGGCTTTTCGGTCATGTAGTTTTTTATTTATTTTTTTATTTATCAGTGCGTGCAAGAGTAAGTTGCCGATAATTTTCCGTCTGTTCCCGGGCGATATATACATACACGTGAACGCGCGCAGGAATGATTGTGTAACGCAGGCGCGCCGTTAACCCCCCTGGCAGTTGCTACTCATTCTCTCGCAGCAGCTTCGAGCTCGACTGGCGGGGATGGTGGGCAACACGACTTCGGTCTATGTGAGGAGTCAGAGTACCAGTTCTGTCTCGCCCTCACCCCGAGGTTACCGGAAATTGTTGGAACCGTTCCGCGCTTACTCACCGTGGCGGGAAACTTTGTTTCCTCGTTGTCTACCCCATCATCCTATGACACGATCGTTCGTCATTCTTTCGCTTTTCGTTACGTGTCAAAATTCTAAAAATCTAGAAAACACACACGTCCCGCATAAATTTTCATAGTGCGACGACATTAATGCGACGTTTTGTGCAGTGATTTAATTAAACCTTCCCTAAACTTTCAACATACAAAATTTTCATTAAAACGACATTCAAACCATGCGTTATTGTGCGTATAACATCGAAAAGTCTGAATTCCAAGATTTTATTTCATAAATATCGAATTCAACGATGAACGTGCAGGGAAGATAGAAAAAAAAACTCATTCATCGACACAACTGTGATACATTGGATTTAATGATTAGCCGATAAAAAAAAAAAAAAAAAAAAAAGGAAAAGAAAAAAGAAGCTTTTTTTTTTTTATTTTTTTGCAACTCCCTTAGGGGAATAGGTAAAAATATTTCCCACTTTTTTCTCGGTTTGAAAAAAAAAAAAATCAAAATAACTACCATAAATCCTTTGTAATCAATAAAAACCG